>JARLTB010000128.1:4050000-4192500 GCA_030141615.1 Unio pictorum | reverse complement strand
CAACCCATATAACACATTCCAATCATACTCAAACGATACTATCCATATAACACATTCTAATCATACTCAAATGATATATTCTAGAACCCATATAACACATTCCAATCATACCCAAACTATATACTCTACAACACATATAGCACATTTCAATCATACTCAAATGATATATTCTACAACCCATATAACACATTCCAATCATACTCAAACGATACTATCCATATAACACATTCTAATCATACTCAAATGATATATTCTAGAACCCATATAACACATTCCAATCATACCCAAACGATATACTCTACAACACATATAGCACATTCCAATCATACTCAAATGATATATTCTACAACCCATATAACACATTCCAATCATACTCAAACGATACTATCCATATAACACATTCTAATCATACTCAAATGATATATTCTAGAACCCATATAACACATTCCAATCATACCCAAACGATATACTCTACAACACATATAGCACATTCCAATCATACCCAAACGATATACTCTACAACACATATAGCACATTCCAATCATACTCAAACGATATACTCTACAACACATATAGCACATTCCAATCATACTCAAACGATATACTCTACAACACATATAGCACATTCCAATCATACCCAAACGATATACTCTACAACACATATAGCACATTCCAATCATACTCAAACGATACTATCCATATAACACATTCTAATCATACTCAAATGATATATTCTAGAACCCATGTAACACATTCCAATCATACCCAAACGATATACTCTAAAACACATATAACACATTTCAATCATACTCAAACGATATACTCTACAACACATATAACACATTCCAATCATACTCAAACGATATACTCTACAACACATATAACACATTCCAATCATACTCAAACGATATACTCTACAACACATATAACACATTCCAATCATACTCAAACGATATACTCTAAAACACATAACACATTCCAATCATACCCAAACGATATACTCTACAACACATATAACACATTCCAATCATACTCAAACGATATACTCTACAACACATAACACATTCCAATCATACTCAAACGATATACTCTACAACACATATAACACATTCCAATCATACCCAAACGATATACTCTACAACACATAACACATTCCAATCATACTCAAACGATATACTCTACAACACATATAACACATTCCAATCATACTCAAACGATATACTCTACAACACATAACACATTCCAATCATACTCAAACGATATACTCTACAACACATATAACACATTCCAATCATACTCAAACGATATACTCTACAACACATATAACACATTCCAATCATACTCAAACGATATACTCTACAACACATATAACACATTCCAATCATACTCAAACGATATACTCTAAAACACATAACACATTCCAATCATACCCAAACGATATACTCTAAAACACATAACACATTCCAATCATACCCAAACGATATACTCTACAACACATATAACACATTCCAATCATACTCAAACGATATACTCTAAAACACATAACACATTCCAATCATACCCAAACGATATACTCTACAACACATATAACACATTCCAATCATACCCAAACGATATACTCTACAACACATATAACACATTCCAATCATACTCAAACGATATACTCTAAAACACATATAACACATTCCAATCATACCCAAACGATATACTCTACAACACATATAACACATTCCAATCATACCCAAACGATATACTCTACAACACATATAACACATTCCAATCATACTCAAACGATATACTCTAAAACACATATAACACATTCCAATCATACTCAAACGATACCTAAGATATGTATAATTGTCCATAAACAGTCAATAAAACCAGTGACGAAAATCGGGAAAATTCTTTTCCTTAACAAGAAAAGGGATGGTAGAGCGCCACCTATATAATTACACTAACAACTGACAATGCAATGCCAAAATATATACAATAGTACTGCAGACCAACAACATTACAATGGTCCAAATGTACACAATGTTTCTAGTTCATGTAACCACGATACAGGAGGCAAGGTCGATTTGTGTAAATATCTAATTGATGTGTTAATGATACAGTTCAGTATATTCAATTGAATGCTTGCAAGTGTGCTTGTTAAACATATGTTACTAAACTACCTAGAAAGGTGTGTAACTGGTCTTCTAGACTGCTACCAGACAGTCATTGCAGTTGAGTCATCCAAACTGGAGTATCCATGTGTCAAAATATTGTTGTTCCTGTAGTCATTTGTCATAACAATTTGATGCCATTTCAGTTTCTGTTCTTTACATCTACGCATTTTATCCAATTAAGTTCTCTGTAGTGTGAATAGTATTATAATTCTTCCAGATTATATTCAAAGACTCCAATGTTATCAAATATTTTGATTTTTGTGAGAAATGAAATTCAACATTCAAGCATAAAACTTTAGACACTATCAGTTAATAAAGAATAATAACAGAAAAAGACATGAAAATAAGACAACTTCATATAATCAATATGGAATTTTAATATGTAGAAAATATCTTGAACTTTTTTGAAATATAATAATTATTATGAACTAATTATTCAGGAGTATGATATTCTACTGAAGATTTGGAGATTTAACAAAACATTATGTGACCATCTCTTACAGAACTTACATGAAACAATAACAGAAAGACAACTTGTAAAGTATGAAAGATATGACAATGTCAAGTATGAAAAACATGTCACAATGTAAAGTATGAAAGAATATCACGATGTAAGGTATGAAAGAATATCACAATGTAACGTATGAAAGACATGTCGCAATGTAAAGTATGAAACAATATCATGTTGTGAAGTATGAAAAAATCACCATGTAAAGTATGATAGAAAATCACATCGTCAAGTATGAAAGAAAATCACAATGTCAAGCATGAAAGACATGTCACAATTGTAAAGTATGAAAGACAAGTTACCAACCAAGAAATAATGACCATTTACAATGTCAAACAATCAACAGCAAATAAAAAAAGAAATGCACTAATAATTACTATAATTTAATAAGACCCAATGCAATATATCAAATATCTTCTTTAGAACATAGCCTGGTTTACATATTAATATTAAAAGGTATATAATTATATACAGCATTGACCGGTACTATTTAATGGAAAATTCGTAATGTATAGCACTGATGTAAGGTACTAAACATATACACATTTTATTTCCATTTAATTTACATCTTGTATTACGCGCATAATGTGAACGAATGTTCAGTGAAACTCGCCGCTACATCAATAGCACACCTTGTAAAGGTACCACATTTCAAATATGATACGAACTACCTTCACAACAATCAACAATTTTATTTTGTACATAATTAAGTTATTTTAGTCTGCTTTGAGCAGCCTGTTTGGTAATGTATGCAAGTTTTATACCATTTCTTCCCACGTGCTAATTAAACGGACGTTGCCATGTTCAAATTCAACTCAAATATCTGACAGACATCCATGCTACAAATACCATGTTAAATCCGTCTTCATAACATAAATTATATCCAAAAATTATCCAATCAGTCTTCCAAATACAAGTGATATCCAAACATTCAAATCAGTCTTCCATAACAAAAATGATATCCGAGTATTATCTAATCAGTCTTCATAACATAAATTATTTCTGAATATTATCCAATCAGTCTACAAAAAGCAAGTGATATCCAAACATTCAAATCAGTCTTCGTAACATAGATTATATACAAACATTATCCAGTCTCCAAAATGCAAGTGATATCTAAACATTTAAATTGGTCTTCACGACAAATAATATCCGAATATTATCCAACCGGTCTTCATAACATAAATTATATCAAAACATTATCCAATCAGTCCTCAAAATACAAGTGATATCAAAACACATTCAAATCCGTCTTCATAACACAAATGATATCCGAACATTGTCATTAACATGCTGTATAAAAGTAAATATTTTTATTTTTTTACAACTAGAGCCTTCCTTGTTGTAAAATGATGAATCGATTCAAAAGTTCTCAAAGTGGTGTTTGAACAAGGCTCTTGTGTTTCGGCTAGTCTCTTCACATGCTCTCTTCACACTTTTCGTGACACCTGGCGGTCCACAGCTAAAAACACCCACCTTTCGCACCTGCAAAATCAAAATGCAAAATGCCAAGTATTTATTTTGTTTTGTGGAAAGTAAGCATAGAAACCAATCGTTTATGGGATAAGCAAATATTTTTTTTTTATATAATTGTTTTCATATACCATCATTATAAATTCTATTATTCTTTTATTTAAATTATCTTTATATACTACTACTACTACTACTACTACTAATAATAATAATAATAATAATAATAATAATAATAATAATAATAATAATAATAATAATAATAATAATAATAATAATAATTAGGACGATAGTTTATGTGTTATTTGTTTGGTTTGGCTATTAACTTGATGCACCAATAACTGATACTATCACATTAATAGCATGTTCTGTATAGCGCATGTTGTACAGCGCATAATCGTTAGAAGCTCTAATTGCTTTACAACATCTATGATATTACAATAAACAAAAAACAAAACACCATGAAATTAGAAAACATAAAACAAGTGTTGGACACGGTATACAAAATAATGTTGTCAATATGACTTCGTTTTCATAGTGGGAATAATGAATATACGATTGTCAGAAGAGGAGCGTAAGTATCTTGCTGGTGTATACTCATGGGTGAGGCCAGACAGGTGTTGTGTTGGACTGCAGTTCGTCAGTGAAACGTAGCACAGAGAAAGAATTTTGTGTTTGATTCTGGATCGAATGGATAGCCAATGTAGGGTACTGAACAGCGGGCAGGTGTGCTCTGAACGTGGTACTCTAAATATGATCATAGTAGCTGTGTTTTGAATTTTCATAAGTGTCTGAAGTAGATATTAAGATGAATTAGATATAATTGAGTTACAGTATCCCAGTCTTGAAAGTACTAAATGAACACAAGTGTTTAGTGACCTCAACTGAAAAATATTTGCGAATAGAGATGATGCGTCTCAGCTCAAGATATGCAGCCTTGCATACATTTATAACATGTTGGTGCAATGTGTCAGTACTGTCCAGAGTAACACCTAGGTTTCGTACTGACTGAATTGAAGGTTTGTGTTGCTGATATCGATTGTTTGAGGTAAAGAATGTAAATGAAAAAATTAGTTGTGCTTATGATCAGAATGGCCTCAGTTGTTATCATTCATCTGCAGCTTTTCACATGTCATCCATGATTCACAACAGAAATGTACCTGACGGCACGTCTTGTATCCTTCAAAATACAGATCCAGCACACCATATCTTGTTTGAATTTTTTAGGAAGATGTTTGATAAATAAACGTTATCAATAATTATCATTAAATAACATAAGAGTGGTAGTATAAGGATGATAATTAAAAACATTTATAATAAATAGAATAAGGTTTATAATTAATAAGATAGGAAAGATGATAATTGAAAATGACGACTATACAAGGAGAGCCCTTTTGCATGCTTATTTATGTACAAAAGCGAGTAAGCTACACCCGCTTTGGCATGTTTGTGTGTGCACGCACAAACATGCCTGCCTTTGGGTGTGGACAACAGATTTACTTACCTGTGGATGTACCTTGTGAAGATCTCCGAACATAGTATTAAGTTGTGGGCGTCCAAAGTGAGTTGCTGCCTTCAGCCCAGTGAATACACTTCTTCCACTAGACAACTTCTGGAAATGCTCCTCGCATATGTACTGAACATAAAATAGTAGTAGTAGTAGTAGTAGTAGTAGTAGCAACAGTAATTGCTGCTATATCCAAACATGTATAGCTTTACGCCATTGATTATTTTAATAAAAAGAAACGGTTGTATTTTCTGGCGTTCTATTTTGCAGAAAGGTGAGTTTAGGCAGTGCAGTGATTTTCAATAATTCATTAGCAGTTGTTCATTGGTTGGCAATATATACATTTTATTTTAGAAGTGTATCTGTAAGTCCATCGCTTAGTGGTGATAAATATATTTAATGTGACTCATTCTTAAATCTAAGACCACTTTGGAAACATATTTTCCATATTTCCATGGACCTGAAAATAGTTTATTTCATCTGAAGGGTTTGTAAACATGCAACTATTGCATACAAGTTAGTCTAATAATTTAAGGACACACAATTAAATTCGACATTCACACTGATATTGATGTTTCTTGTTTCAAAATTATATGATACAACATTACCCAAAGACACTATACAAAAATTATTCCTTTATCAAATGACAACGCGTATACCCTAAATGTATCCGGAACATTCTCTGTTACGAAATATATTAGGGTCAATTTATGAGCCTAAACCTTTCTGTCAAAGTCCAGTGGATAATGCTATCATACATTGGCATGTTGCATAAACTGAGAAATATCTTCCCAGCATAATAATCCTAAAACTTAACAAAGCTGTAATTTGAGATTTAATGTAAACAGCACAAACCCTGAGTTACATTAGACAAATGATCAAATAAAGATATTGTCAAAACTTACCAGCATAGTCGTCCGTAGATCAAAATTCTGGAAGAACTGTGTGATGAAGATATCAATGGACACTACTCCTTTCTCGTCTATAGATTCCACTTCCCGCAAAATATCGAGCAGCCATTCAAAATGGCGCTGACTTCCGGTGATCCAGACAAAGTACAACTGAAATCAAAAGCACACAATACGATCAAAAGGGTTGGTAATGCTTAGGCAGTTATTTCCTTTCAAAATAACTTAATGTCTAGCGGTCAACGTAGTTTGATAGTCTGCCAGCTTCAAAGTTTGTTAATAGCAATAAACCATGGCAAATTTTGTCTCACATTCGGCCAATGTGGGTATGTGAGAAAGTTTGTCATTAGCTCCTCGTGGGTTGGTAGTTATTTCCTGGGGTATTCCCAAGATCTTCCTCCACAGTTAATACTGGCCGCCATGTATATCCTATCGCGTGCTAGAAAATGGTGTTAAACCCTACAACAACAACAAAATGAATCCAGGTAGAAACGGCATAATCCACACTTAAAATGCTAAAATTTCGATGAACAATGTTTTTTTTGCCCCTCTCATCTCTTAACATCCTTTATTTACTCCTTCAAGTTTTCATATGTCGAACTTTCAGCTTTACACGTACACATCGACTAGTATCCATCTGAAGACTTTTAGCGCCAAATATTAATTCTTTCCACATGGCCTATAATAGACGTCACGTGATGCTGGCCGCATGTTTTCATATATGGATGATTGTTATTATTTATTTTTGTTTTGTTTCATTATTCTTTTGCCTTATTTTAATCTATCTGTGAAATCATTTGAAAAGAGATAATTTTGCTCTAAGATGCATAGACTAAGATAAAATATACTTTTTAGCACCGAATACCTTTAGACTGCTTCTGCACTAAATATAAATTCGAACTAAAAGTCCGCGCGTAAAGATTAAAATTAAAACACCAGTCTGTTCCCTCCTCATTAAGCCATACAGCTGCTATAAAGAGTATCCTAGGTTGAAAGTTGAAAAGAGAACCAGGATGTTTCTGTAAAAAAGAATAGTTGCTATAAATAGAACATGATACGTTTAGGAAAGTGCACACATATCCACGGACAAGCACATTATTTATATTGAAGCGTAAATAAGTGAAAATCTTGCAATGATTATGCCAAAAGCGTAATGGTTGGCATGTATGCAAGAAATATGCACACCATAACGCAAAGGCTTATATCAAAGTGTCAATGCAAAACGGATCCAATCAGGTTGTTTTATTGTTTTCTTATCTAATCGGAAATATATATATATATATATATATATATATATATATATATATATATATAAAGCTGCAATGTACAAAGTTACCTTTTGACAACGAATTTTATATGTGTTCTTGATTGTGGCCATGTGAACAAAGTCCTTCAAGATGGAGGCATAAGGGGTCACACCAATACCAGCCCCTACTAGGACCGACACTTCATACTGGTACCAATCCTGTTGCCCAGCCCCATAGGGTCCATCCAGATACAGCTGGAAAAGGTAGGCAATTAAATGATGTACATCTCCTATGTTTTCGTATGTCACCAGAAAGGGAAAACATTATAATTCTAAAGGAAACATCTGCATTTTAAATATAGGAAGCCTAAATTATATTGATTTGGCTACTTCGAGGATAAGCTTTTCTAACATTTCAAAAACAAAATTATCCCAAGTTACAAAGTTGCTATTTCGTGTAACACTTCTCTTTTCTCTTAACTTATCTGAACAACACATCATACACGTCATTGATATACCACAATAACTCATGGGGCCAAGCTTATGGTAATGCGCTGGCATTACTGGAGGAACCAGATAAAAGGTCAGAATATATGCATTTTAGGCTAGCAAATAGCTGACGACATCAATGTGCTGCCACACTTTTCTTGATGAAACGAGCTAGCGCCAAAAATAGGATCAGATACAATGTGTGTGTCTGTGTGGTTGTGTGTGTGTGCTGTAAGAGCTTGTTAGACAAGCAGTGAGACAGACACATACAGGAAGGTCGGACAAAAAGATGGTAAGACGATATATTGTCCATCTAAAGCATATAGTTACCTTAGGAAAGGTCCCATCCTTACGATTCTCTGGATCGAAATTATTACGTAAGTTCCATGTCCAGGGTCCAAGTGCCCGGACGTGGATGGATAAGCTATCTTCGTGAGGGGCTGAGGTCAAGGTGAACGGGTGATACTCATTTCTACCTTGGGCAAGACAGGCAATCCTAACCCACTGACCTGACTTGTACTCAAAATGAGACGGCCTCTTAAATTCAATGAAGGTTACCTCTGCAGGAAAATGGAATAGTTTATTAAATAATTGGCAAATACTATAATGAATTATTACCCGTATATTAAATGGAATTACTTACATCTTACTTTTGCATACGACAAAAGACAAACCAATCCTGGATCGATGTTTAGGAGATTGGCTTTAATGCAAGAAAAGCTTTAGAATGTAACTATTCCGGTATTTTAATCTCAAAATATAGTTTTGTGCACGGGGGGTAATTCCATGAATGTTTGGGATTATCTATGAAAGGCACATATGCCAGGTCAATGATTTAATTCGTTGTGAACCTATTATTATCATTCAAGCCTTTATAAGTAACTAAGGCAAACATAAAAAGTAGAATTCTTTCTTTTAATGAGAAAAACTAAATATAATTAATATCCTGTAACATCCAGAAAATGTCATCGTATGCCGCATCATCTAGGACAAGATCCCTAAGACAAGACACATTTCTTTCCAAATAAAATTATCTAACATTCAGTATTTAGCTATCTCACAAAACTAAAGAACACTCAAGCTCATACCAGATGCTATGTTTTCCGCCTGTAGGACAGAAATTTCCATCCGTCTTCGGCTAAGGCTTATCATTTTGTCAATGCTAAACAAGATGGCAGGTCCTATAAAGTATACATGAAAGGTCGGAGTTTGAACAATAGCGGATGCCCCATGGAGGATCATCAGGATATATAACACAATGATCAGCTTGTGTGAGGCCCAGAATGCGTTAAAAATGTACCGCCTTGCAGTTTGTGTTGCAAATACGTAGATTATATATACGATGATCACTAGCAATACTCCGGTAAAACCTGGAAACACAATAGATATGAAAAACATTAATGTAAGCACATTTGCTGATGTAGCACTAATTCAAACAATGATGATAAATCGTATTTGCTGCATTGTTTTGAAGCTTTTGGATCATTGGTCTATTATAATTTAGTTAATAAATACAGACATAAAAATAAGATGCTCAAATCAGACGTCTTGACAACGAGATAAAACAAACTGCAATGCTTATTATGATATTAGTCTTCCTATTTGTCATGAAATCGATTAATGACATCTGGTATTTTTCCTTGGTCTTAGGAATGAGCAATGGGTCAACGTGAAATCAAATTCCTAAAATTTCCCAATGTAGACATTTTACTTTTTTTGGAGGGATAGGAAATTTAAATGGTTTAATATGTTGGATAAAAACAGTTATAATGGATGCTTACCTGCCAAGTTTCCAAACAACCAAAATTCAAACGACGGCAGAAAATTGGCCCTGAAGAAAAAAAGTACATTTTGAAAGTCTTTCGGTTTGAACTTGTAATCCATTAAATCAATGTTATAGTTTATCAAACAATCTGTTAAAATTATGATATAGTTAATTAAGAAATTCTTCGATCCATCCATCCAGTTAAGTCAAGTATTCTCTTTATTAAATAGTATAAATAATAAAGCAACAAGTTTAATCAATGACACTGTTAATAGAGCAGACTGTTTAATCAATGAGATTGTTAACCAATTAATAATTAATCCCTATACTCTGTATAAAGATTTTTTCTGAGTGCAATTGTGTACATCCAGATCACGATGCACTGTAATAAAATGCTGACAAAATATAATTGATAAAACCGGAACATTGATGCAAATTTATATTTATTGTTTAGCTCTGGTATATGAATGTTTATCCTAACTCTGGACATTGTGGTGACAGCGTCAAAATGTACTAAGCATGTATATCGATATTACTTGGATTTTGAGACAATGGCTTAATATGCATTCATTCTTACCAAGTGTTGCTAAACATGCGTGTTCATTCATTAATACAAGTGAAAGATATCAATTGGGAAATCCTTATTATTTAAAATGCAATAATCAAAATGATATCTGCATTGTCCCACAATTCGGTGGCCTGACCGGTTAGAGTGTTCGTTTAAGATGTAGAATGTCTCTGATTTGAACCGCGGTCGAATCATACAAACAGCTTATAAAAATAGTACTTGGCGCTCAGCAATCGGATTAGTGTTAGTACTAGTTTATCTGCAGTCAGGATGAGACTGGATGGGACATCATGACTGCGGTATGATTCCTCAGTGCTCGACAACTTTAAATTGCCATACTACAGACATCATGGCGACACGACTGAAAACGTTTTAAAGCTGTGTTATAAATTAAAAGAAAACAAAAAAGGGTATTTTAAGTTGCGGTTTACCCGGCATGGACCACTGTTGTGCAACCAAAATATATTTCTTTCCTACAAGAGTTCCATTTGAAAAACAGCGACCACTTGTACCATATATTATGTGGTACACTCCAAAGGCGATTAACCACAAGAACCCATCCAAAGCAATAATATTTCTAAGCTGAGACGTATCCCACTGACTTAAACATGTAGATTTTGATATTGCTTCTGCTTTTTGTCTGAAATTTGCAGGTAGGGGATACAATACTAATGAACTACAAAATATATTGTTCATGTATATACATGTATATACCTACCTAAAAACAATAGAGTTGAAGATACATAAGTACTTGGTAGGTTGCGTGGCAAGATGGTAAAAATTGAAACTGTACCCAAGCACGTGGATACCTGAAAAGTAACATGTAAATATTTTCCACAGCATTATCCCAGAAAGAATGGAATGATATATTCTGTATATATATATATACAAGACAACAATGTACAGCAGTCACGAAAATATATAACACGGATTAGGTTCTTAGACCGACCCTCCAACATCTTTTAGCATATGGAGTTCTCTAAATATTTAAGTATACATTTTTAGTAATTTCTGATAAGAATAAATATTTTATTGGGTGTTTGGGTCATTCATGATTTGTATTGCATGGCAACATGTACTAATATTCAGCAGGGAAGGGCGTCCTGTGGAATCTTATAAATGTGAAACGATGAAAATGATGAGCGATATTAAGCGTTTTGTGATGTATGATTAGAGAAAACTTACTGTAAAATTTAATGTTTAATAACCTTGCAATGGACAAGGAAAACTGGATGACGTGGATAATCATGATCACGCGGGTGTTTGATTTTAACAATACTTGTTTTGAGTAGCTCTATGCCATGTACAACAGTTGAAGTCTTAATATTATAAGATGAACGAACCTGCAGGTGTATATGCAAGATTTGTAATACGTTCTCACGGGTGCATATTTACATGTACATGAATGTAGTGTGTCCATAGAGACTACATACCATTTCATCATGCATGAACACTGATTACTTGTGAAAAACATGTACATGAATGTGTGTCTTTAAAAACTATGGGATTACCTGTGAAAAACATGAACATGAATGTCGTGTGTCCATAAAAACTACATACCCTATTATGATGTATGAACACTGATTACCTGTGAAAAACATGTACATGAATGTAATGTGTCTTTAAACACTGTGATTACCTGTAAAAAAAAACATGTACATGAATATTTTGTGTCCATAAAGACTACATACCCTTTTATGATGTACGAGCACTATGTGATTACCTGTGAAAAACAGAGCTGTCCAGGCTACAATCTTGTGAAAGGCGACATGAGAGTCAAATGGGACGTAGAGGTTAAAAAACGTTCCCCGTAGAAATGTTATAGTATTTCGACACATTGTCAGCAATAGCAAGGAAAATGTGAAATTCATCACTGCTGCGGCACCACGTGTAAAGCTGATACCGTAACTCATCAGAGCCCTCAGTCCACTGTGTTCTCTTAAAATTGCATAACCTATTTAAAATATCAAAGGTCATAGATGTTTTATTTGGAAAGCTTATTGTAGATAGCCACACCAAACCCAAAAGAGAATACAATAAGATATCTGCCTGGCATAAAAAGCAGATAGGTATTGTTGGTATAGGATTCAGTTAACTTGTATCCGTTTGTGATTTAAAACCGCTGCAAGCTACAAGACGTTTTGACAATGTAAATTAAAGAACGTGTAAATCTACAAAATAAGACCCGTCTCTTATTATATGTGCACAATGCAATGTAATAAGAAATTAAACAACAAGAATACGAAATAATTCACGAAAACGTAATTATGAGAAAAGGTAGAGTATACCCCCATTCCACATTCAATAGACATCTTTTTAGGCATTTGCTGAACATGATTGATTTAAATTACTTGCAATAGCAAGGACATGTCAAAATAAATGGTCTTCTTTGAGACCATAATGGCAAGACCTTTACAAATTGTACTAGAGATGCATAGACCTGAGCTAAACTTATCGGTTATAATCATTTATTCTTTCAGTCAGTGATCTTGACCTTTGACGTATTCAATCTGATTTATTTCTAACCAAATTTCACACTGTAACTTGTGTCAGAGAGAGGAGACAGTTAATAAACGTGCAGTACTTACGATAGAATGTGTCAAGAAACAGCCCGACACATATTCCACAGAATAGAACTAGAAAAAATATTTGTTCCCTATTGTTCTCAAAAAAATGCTTTATCTTTTTCAACTTGGCTTTAAGGGGAGTATATGTTTCACGAATGACAAAAAATTTCTTCGGCTTTCCCAAAATACTAGACTGGCTGTCAACAGTTCCACTGCTTTCGGGACTGGGGAGATATTCTGTAGGACCTCCACTCTGGTTTCGATTGTGAACGCTATTTTCTGTTGGAGCCTTTTTTCTATAAAAAGAAATCCAGCACGACTATGAAAAATCAAAATGGTAACTTTACGACAATTTAACAACGACAACAGAAGGAAAATGAATAAATGCATTACAAATTCTCATCACTAAAATACTTTATTATTTTCTAAAGTTCATTAATATATATATATATATATATATATATATATATATATATATATATATATATATATATATATATATATATATATATATATATATATATTTGGATATATTTGGCTTCCGGAAAGATGGCCGCCATCAACTGCTCGAGATAGGCTCTTCCGACTTTGTGCTATATTGATGATATTTGTGCTAGTTCTCTATCATCGTCTACATTATTGTGTTTCATCATGCATTGGCTGTGTTAATTCATCTCCTTGTTTCGGAAACGAGAACAATTAGAATTTTTCTCAGTTGTTTTGTCCCAATATTAAGACGTCATTTGTTTTTGAATAAACCGCTGTCACGTGACCGCTTACAATACGACGGACCCTCATTAATTGGATTAAATGACCACACCTTGGTTCTAGATACTACATTGTGCTCAAAACTTACGAACTGGGAAAACATTCATCATTTCTTAAATGTAAACGGAAGTGAAAAAAGAAACGTTCTTTCAAATCTAGCCGGCAATGAACAGGAAGAATAATTCCAGTTATCTCCCTTTAGACCGTAATGGATAAACAACTTAAAAGATTCTGCCGTTATTTTTAATAACCTGGTTCACATTCCTCTTAAATCGTCAACCGTTGTGTCAATTGTCCAAGGGATACCACAACGTATTGCATTATTCAACGCTCAATCAGTAGGATCACCGGAAAAGAGCACAGAAATTGTTAATTTATTAACGACCAGAACATTTACGTCTTCTTTCTGACAGAAACTTGGTTACATTCCGCAGGTGATGAATCTAAGTGTGATGATTTAACACCCATCGATTACTCCGTCAAGTGCTTCCACGCAACTCTCGCGAAGGTGGAATTGCTGTAATTACGAACAATTCCATGATCAAATACCTTAAGTACAACACAGCCTTCAATTTTCGCCACACATTGTTTGAACTAGTCCAAACAACACTAACACTTGAACAAAGGTCAGTCCATTTTGTCTGTCTCTACCGTCCTCCTTCAAGTACAAAAAACAAGCTGACTGAATCTCTCTTTTTGGAGCAGTTTCCAAATCTTCTAGAGTATGGACATTTGATAGGTGCAACCTAATTATTCTTGGAGATTTCAACTTTCACTTTGACTGTCCTGGTAAAACATACATGTCAAAACTCTTAGATTCCATTCATGTTTTCAATTTTAAACAGTATGTTAACCAACCTATCCATAAACTTGGTCACATTAACACCTGATGATAATATTCATCGGATCACCTCTGCATTATATGCCATCTCGACGTATCAGTCACTAACCCTCCACCTCTATTTGCTACTAAGAGAAACCTCCGTAAGTTAAATAGAACAGAATTTATGCGTGACATCCAAGAAAACCTAACAACTTTCTTACATCCAACAGCGGAACAACTTGATAACTGCCTGCGTTCATTGCTTTAAAAACATGCCCCAGCCACCAAATGCAGAGTATCAATACAAAAATGTTCTCCATGGTATAGCAGTGTTAGGGACCAGCTTCGTACTGCTAAAAGACATCGCCGAAAAAACAGAGGCTTTGGCTTTCCACCAGACTCACTTTTCATAAACAAATCTACGAAGCCGCTAAGAAGAACGTCACAAACATAGTCTATTTAGCCAAATCATCCCACTAAGTACTAAGATCACATTGAGTTCCAGCTGCAAAGAGCTCCTCGAGATAACTAACAAACTAATGTCAAAGAACAAATGTACACCACTTCCAACAACCTTCTCTCCAATAGACCTACCAGACCAATTTGCGAATTTTGTTCGATGACAAAGTACAATCCATTAGAGATTCGCTTGACAGCACAATTTCAACTGATTCGTCACCATACAGTTATGATGCAGAATTTCAGCGACAACCGTTAGGAGCATTTGAACCTGCTTCTATTGATTTGGTACGGACAATCGTGATGAAAAGTGCACCAAAGTCTTGTGAACTTGATCCAATTCTGACATCACTGCCGCTTGAGTGCTTAGACCCAATATTGCCTTCACTAACTGATGTTATTAATATCTATCTCTCATCAGGGGAATTCCCATCATTTTTCAAAACTGCCATCGTAAAGCCGCTGCTGAAGAAACCAACACTCGACCATAACGATTAAAAGAACTACCGCCCAGTTTCTAATCTCCCATTCATATAAAAAAATCTTAGAAAAGGTTGTTTTAACTCAACTTGTATCTCATTTGAATGCAAACAGTCTTTTTAGTAATCTACAGTCTGCATATCGCCCTAGCCACAGTACGGAAACTACTCTCTTGAAAGTATTTAGTGACATTCTATCCGCTTTAGATAGTGGAAAGGTTACAGTCCTCACTCTTCTGGATTTATCTGCTGCATTTGACAATAGATCATGATGTATTACTTCACCGTCTCCAGCATGTATTTGGCATTCAGAATGTAGCCTTACAGTGGCTCAAGTCCTAATTTGTCAACAGGACACAAATTGTATCTGCAAATGGAATACACTCCAGCCCAGTTGACGTATGTTGTGGTGTTCCACAGGGATCTGTTCTCTTCATTCTGTATACTCAGCCGCTCTCAAGTGTCATAGATCATCACCCAGTGTCGTACCAATTGTATGCTGATGACACCCAAATATACAAGTCTAGCCACCCAACTGAAGTTGATGCTACCATCCATGGAGTAGAGAAGTCCATTTCTGATGTGAAATCATGGATGACATGTAACAAGCTGCAGATGAATGATGATAAAACTGAGGCTATTCTGATCACAACACAAAGACTTTCTCATTCACATCCTTTACCTCAGACAATAAATATCAGCAACACCAACATTAAATTCTCAGTCAGTACGGAACCTAGGCGTTACTCTAGACAGTACTCTCACATTGCACCAACATGTCATGAACATATGCAAGACTGCATATCTTGAATTGAGACGCATCAGTTCCATTCGTAAATATCTTTCAGTTGATGCCACTAAACACTTGTGTATTCATTAGTACTTTCAAGACTGGACTATTGTAATTCAATTCTGTCTGGTTCGTCACAATATTTACTCCAGAAACTTCAAAAAGTTCAAAACACAGCTGCACGCATCATCTTTAGAGTACCTCGATCAGAGCACACTTCACCACTGCTCTGTACCCTACATTGGCTATGAATTCGATACAGAATCGAACACAAAATTTGTTCTCTGTGCTATGTTTCACTAACAGACTCCAGTCCAACATACCTATCCAGCCTCACCCATGTGTATACACCAGCTAGATCCTTACGCTCTTCTTCTGATAATCGTATACGCATTGTTCCCAAGGTGAAAACAAAGTCATATGGACAACGTTCGTTTGCACACCAGGGCCCGGCGACGTGGAACGAATTGCCCATTGCAATTAGACACAAACACACAGTGGTCCCTTTTAAGAGTGCTCTTAAGACTCACCTGTTTCGACTGCAGGGACAAACTTAGCGACCTAATCATGTATTGTATCTTGCATGTTTTCAGCATGTTTTTATGTTTTCCAATTTCAGTTTTTTTTTTACATTTATTGTTCTGTAGTGTAGTCATATCAATATTGATGGTGTAAAGCGCTTAGAGCTTCGAAAGATTAGGCGCTATACAAAGTCCGCATTATTATATAAGAAATGTATAGAAATAGTAGCGGAAAGTTCTACATTAAAATTATACTCATCATCGACTACTTTGCCATTTGCAAGACAGATTAAAATATCACAAAATGTGCAACATTGATTGTTTTATATGAGGAACATTTATGTGTAAGAACCATGGACAAAACTATTGTTTCTTCAGCAAAAGTGAAAAACTATTGAAATAAAGTAGGGAAGTAATGTTTAGAAAGTTATTAAAAAAAAAAATTGCAGTGCATTTGACTCCATTTAATACTTTGAAATAGCATGTGTGTGTGATTAGGATTCTTAACGTAGCTTTAACAATGTTTCAGTCACATTGCTACTTTGTCTGCAGTGAGGCAGTTTATAGTGACGTCTGGCACTGGGCATCATGCGGCAAACATGTAACATGATGTCCCACCCAATCACATTATCCTCACACCAGACCGGCAAGTCCTTACACTAACCTCTTAATGGGGGCCCCGAGTGGCCGAGTAGCCGAGTAGTCTAAAGTGCTGTCCGTTACGGACCACTGCCATCTCACACCTGTCTGCGTGTGTTCGAGTCTATGATTTGGCAAATGTAGTTATGTGAGAAAGCTTGCCAGTACAGTAGATTCTAGTGGGTCGGTGGTTCTTTCCGGGGGTTGTCCGGGTTTTTCCTCCACCATTAATACTGGCCGCCATGTATAGCCTATATTGTGCTGAAAAATGGCGTTAAACCATCAAAAATAAACAACAACAAAAAAACTCAATGCGGAGCGCCAAGCGAGGTAGCTGTTAATACCATTTGTAAAAGTCTTTGGTAGCACTCAGCTGGGGATAAAACCCACGACCTCTCGTTCTCGCGGCGGACGCACCAAAAACTAGGCCATGGGAGCGGTAAAATAACACATGTGATACTACATAATAATATAAAGTATGGAAACATACAACAACTGGTCTATTAGAATGTCACTAAAAGTACGATACAGTAATAATTCCTTATACAACAGTTCTGTATGATACTTCGTATAATAAGCAATCATCTAAAACTGTTCTTATCTCAAATAACAAACCCTTTCTTTCTTTGCTGTCTTGGATAGCAGTCCATGCAGCCTTTCCACTCGATCACCGCATTCCATAGTTTGTCCATTTGGGGTGACAATAACTTGCAAAAATCATCAAAATGTATCAATGTTTGGTCTGTCAATCCACTGTGGGTACATATTGACTCAACCAAATCGGCCACTTCTTGTTTTCCCAAATTACTGCTGGCCATTTCGAGAAGAGAGCTTAAAAGGTAACAAAACCGGTTAAGTACTGATTATATCAATGTCACAATAAGAAAGAAAATTTAACACGATTTAACAAAAACAGTTTAGACGTTCATGTAAACAAAATTCAGTCATATCGCTGTTATGTGCTATTGTGATCTGTGTTTCGTCATGTCATCAGTTGCCCTTGATCTTTTTATCTGAAAAATTTGCTTTCCTAGGAAATTAACAGCTTCTTGTTTGTTCGACAGCAACTAATATATTAGGACGCTATAAAATATATAATTTTCCTGTCCCAGATATTACGTGACACCTTTTCACCTAGGTAAAATGTTATAAGACTTAAGAAATGAAATTTATATTAAATTTGTGCGCCACAGTAACACACACACACACACACACACTAATAAAGATAAACAAAATGCTTATCGGTGAATAAAAATAAAGAAACTAACCTTGTATTGTTATCATTTATTCCTTTGTATTCATCATAAGCATTACAGAATAAAATATATCCACCAACACCGGTATGTAGTGTAGGCTATCATCTTCTATCATGTAGCGCTTAAATTCGATAGCACCATACATTCTTCAATGGCATGACCATTTGAAAAACAAATCGTGTTATTGTTGTGCTCAAAGGTTTGAATACTTTATCCGACTGGAAACAGGATTAAACAAACTTGCAAGAAAAAAATAATCATACGATATTTTGATGACAACCAGCATTCATGCATGACACCGTACTAGGTGCAAAAAATCTAAATTGAATAATATCCAGGCCGTTTATAGGACAGTATCTCGCTATTAAAAATCATCTGAAAACACATTCTCTTTAGTTCAAGTGACAATATTTTCTTTAACAAGGGTTACAAAGGTATCATTTAAGCAAGTTATTGCTGTGTATAATATTCACACGCAGACATCAGTTTCCGTTTATATTAATTATAATTACAGATGTCAAGAACATTCGAGATAGGGTAGTGCATAAACGCAACTGGCAGCGAGCAGTAAACTCGTTAGTTGAACTTATCGTCAGAGACGAAGGTTATTTTTGTTACAAAGCTGGCAGACATTGGACGCAGTGAAGCCAGTTTTTTTATAAAAAAATTGTAAATGATAGCAATACAAAGGTTATTTTATTGCAAAGCAAGCTGACCAGAGAAACCAACTTTGAATTATGTTAAGTGTGCCGATATTTGTATTTCTTTAAAAATATACACATATTGCTGACAGATGAAGCTAACTTACAATCCTTTTCACCTGTCTTCATGGGAGTTTTAAAAAAAAAATGAAACAATGGAAAAAATTACAACGACACAATGTAATTTTTGTGCATGAATATCGATTACCCCAAGCAACCCAGAAGATTCGAAGAAATTAAAAACATTTGATTCATGTGTAAAACGCGTGCCGATCTCTGTTATGTTATTTTAATATGCAAAGACCGCCATGATACGGAACATTTTCTTTGACAATATAGTGCTTCATAGACTTGGCAAAAGTGTAAGACTGGTGAGTATGATTGGTGCAGATTTGCAAAACTATCTGAATTTAGTCCTTGCAGTTTGAATAGGTGAGACATTTTTTTACAGCATGATAAACCTAAAATAAATATTCATACATCGAAAGAATTGATTGTACATGTGTATGAGAAGGGTGGTATTGATGTTACTGCAGTGGAAAAAAGAATTTTTGTGTTGATAAGATGGAATAAAGAGTTTATCTCATGTACACAGCTCAGAATTTTTGTTAAAAATAAAATTTCAGTTGTTGGGAATTTTTCAACATGCAAGTTTTGATTGATTCAAAAGTTCTCCTACAACTTACACTTTGATTAAACAATATGTCACAAAACATCAGGGACGTAATTTGGAAGGGTCCTGAATTTGCATGTGCTGAATAACTTATTGTAGTGTATATGCAAACATTAAAAAGCCAGTCATGTTTTTTAAAAACCTTGTTATGTTTTACCCCATCCCCTGCGAAATATTAAAATGACATCCCGGCAAACATTTGTGCACAAAAACAATTATTTTCGAAATTAATTTCTGGTGTTCCATCATACAATAGGTCCCAACATATAAGATAAATACTGAGTTCTCCTTAAAGTGATCAAAGAAACACGTTCCTTACAGATGATATTAGTTATGATACTGCCCGTTCTGACAATATAGAAAATTCCTGTGAATTTCCTAAAATTGTGGTACATAATCATTTGTTATCTAATGCTCTGCACATTGTCATCAGAAATTCAGCTAATTTCATAACCACTACCATCCATCCAAAATGAAATATGAGGGATATAAAGATGAAGACTGAGAAAACGTGAGGAATAATTTGTACCTGAAGAATCTGATCAACTCTTCTTTCTTCAAACATCCTTTGCGTTCCAGATCAAACATTCTGAACAATGTCTGCAGCTTGTCTTGGCAACTACCTAAAAAAATTATAAAGATGATTTAAGAATTTTGTTCCTGATCATGACTCATAGCAGCAGAAGGACGTAAAGTAACTTCAATACATTACGTTCGCTACCAGAAGTATGTATTGGCAAGTGAATATAGGATATATATTTATCTGTTAACTAATAGTATCAGGTAACCCTTCAATGCAATTGAGTTTTTGAGTTTATCTGGAATGTCATGACCCTTACTTTAAAATTTCCATCTTTCTATAAACATGTATATCATGAAACTAATGCATCTGGGCTTAATAAAAACATTGAACGATACAATATTATAAAATTAAAGTCAGGCTTTTAATAAACAATTTCTCACGAGTGAATAGCCAAAAATACGTTTATTAATAATGACAAAGATAGCAATGTGCTTGTGGTTTTAATCAGCATTTGAACAAATTATTAGTAATCCGCTAGGACCCATCCCTTCCTGAATCTAGCTAGAAGAAATTGCTTAATTGTGGCCGTACCTTTTGATAAAAGGACAACAGCATTCAGAAATTCGCCAAAAGAGATGTATCCATTGCAGTCTGTGTCCATCAACATGAACATATTTTCAACAAATTCAGAGTTGGGTTTAACAGCCATGGCATCTGCAAATTCCTCCTAGGAAGAAAATCAAAGAAAGTGTGAATTATAAACACAACCCAATAACTGAACTACAATATACTTTAGGTGTCTCTGCCAATATGTTACTTTCAAAACTACACCTGAAAATCTGGAAAATATAATTATCTCGAAAGAACGTGAGACTATACTTAGATCTCGTACGATCTTGAGATGGTCAAACAGACAGAACTAGAGAAAGTCATCATGAAAACTGCTTCATTTACATAATCAATGGTACTAGATTAAAGACTGCGACGATTGATTGCATCCTAAATATAACAAGTGGGACCTTGCGAGCCTAAGAGTAAGAGACTGTGTAGAACATTGCCAATTGATAAATCCCCATATTATACTCATGTTCCAATTGCTGCCAGCCAATTGTACTTTATTTTAAATTCTAATGGACTGCAAAGCTATCTTGTACAGACATATGTGATCCATTAGGTATTTTTTTTAAAAAAATTAATAATGAAGCTTTAACAATTTTAATATTCCTGTGATGTTTAAAGTGTTACAGTTTCTAAAGATGTCTTAGCACCTAGGGATAATGCCACCGACATGTAGCATCATGTACTGCCCAGTTAGATTATCTTTACACCAGACGCCAGTCCTAATACTAACCTCTTCATGATGGGCACAAAGCAAGACATCTGCTAGTAGCCCCTTTCAAAAATGTTTGGTACGACTGATGCTTAAAGAACTTTAAGTCACCAGCGAGGTCAATCCAGTAAGTTATAATACCTGCTCATTGAACTTTTCCTAAGATAATGTGTGCTATTCCAATACTAAACAACATAGTTTACATGTAACATGTATGCATTCAACATTTGATAACATTATTTGTTTAACTAATCTGGGGGAGATTATATAAACAAATATATTTAAAAACGTGACACAAAAATCAAAGGAAAACCCTAAAGAGTTTATGGACATAAGTATATATGACCTGGTTATAGAGGTCATTGTGACCGACCTGATTTCTTGAAATATGCCTACAAGTTCGATAACTGATTGCACTAACTATACAAAAGTGAGTACAATGTCTAAGACGTCATGCACTCTGATACTTAATCAAATGAAAAGAGTTAAATCCATTAAACACAAAGGTCATCCTTAAGACACCTTATAAATTGTTGAATTGTATACGCACCTTGGTTAGCTCTATCTCAAGTATGTCATGTGTCTGCCTTGTCATAGTGTCTTCTTTATCAAACTGTGGGTCATAATCCATCTGAAAAGCCTTGTAGAATATATAGCATAATTTAAATATGTATACTTTCCTCAAAGTACTCAATAAGATCTGGATCTATCTATCTATATGCATGCATGCATCCGTCTTTCCGTCCATCCATCCATCCATCCTACATACCTATTTCATGCTTATGACTTTAGATATTTTTAGATCATTATTGCTTTAACGAAAACATGGTTATATGGATTTGGGTTCAATAAACTAGCCTTCCATTGGCAGATGTCTTTGTATTAATTAAATTCTTTGCAACTGTTTCAGCAAAGAATTGTTTACAACTTAAAAAATAGGGGAAATTAAGTTTTGACCATCCTGATTATAATATGATGATAGTTTTTATATAATGGATGTAATAAACATAATTACCAATTTGTAATATTGACATATGTCCAGAATTTTTAGTTATTTAGCTTTTTAGATAGTTTCATAAGAAAAGATGTAATAAACATAATTACTGTTACGTATATTTGATTTAAATTATTTAATTTTGTTTGTCAGATTCAAATTTGACATTTTGGATTAAAAATTCATTCATTGGGAAATTTTTCTAGAAATTTCCTCTACAAGTAAACAACAGATGTTAACCTCATTTTCTGACCTTGTTTCAGATTGTAAACAATCTTTTAAAATGATTGGTTGATTCCAAGGACATTAGAGCTTTATTTTAAAAATGATTGGTTGATTCTATGGAACATCTTTCTATATCATGATGTTCGCATGATTTCTTGAACGTGAGATTGTTCTGAGAGATTCTGGACAGTCGTGACCCCTTTCTGTTTACGTAAAAACAGGTATTTAAATTATTGTTTGTGAGAGAATAGTTCAGAAGAAGTTGGGCTTTTATAATATTAACTTGTGTCTTCTTTTTGAGTTATTTTTAATTACCGTGTACTGGAAATTTTTTCAATTCGTTTGAAGCAAGAGGAATTTTTTTATTATGTATCTGGAAAAGAATATGTGCTCATAGATTTTCATTAACAAGAACTGGCTTCATCACGTTACATCGTCGTCTATATTGGATTACATCAAGATTCGAACCGGGAATTATTAGGACATTTTATTATCAGGACTCTTGCAATTCCACTAGTTGATTATATTTAGAATTCCTTTTGGATTAATTTTTGGACAGGATTCTCTAAAACCGTAAGTTTATTGATTTTCTTTATGAAAATATTTGTACTTAATAAATTGTTTGTTAAATTTTACAAGCTTGTTTTTTCTCACTTCTTTCCATGTTTCTGCTTATTCGAGCCTAAGCACGTAACATTACTAATTTCTAATATTGACATCTGTCCAGAGGTTTTAGTCATCTAGCTTTTTAGATAGATTTTATAGAACGAATGTAATAACATAATTACTAGCTTGTAATACTAACATTTGTCTAGATGTTTTAGTCGTTTAGCTATTTAGATAGATTTTATAGAACGAATGTAATAAACATAATTACTAGCTTGTAATACTAACATTTGTCTAGATGTTTTAGTCGTTTAGCTATTTAGATAGTTTTTATAGAACGAATGTAATAAACATAATTACTAGCTTGTAATACTAACATTTGTCTAGATGTTTTAGTCGTTTAGCTATTTAGATAGTTTTTATAGAACGGATGTAATAACATAATTACTAGCTTGTAATACTAACATTTGTCGAGATGTTTTAGTCGTTTAGCTATTTAGATAGTTTTTATAGAACGGATGTAATAACATAATTACTAGCTTGTAATACTAACATTTGTCTAGATGTTTTAGTCGTTTAGCTATTTAGATAGTTTTTATAGAACGGATGTAATAACATAATTACTAGCTTGTAATACTAACATTTGTCTAGATGTTTTAGTCGTTTAGCTATTTAGATAGTTTTTATAGAACGGATGTAATAACATAATTACTAGCTTGTAATACTAACATTTGTCTAGATGTTTTAGTCGTTTAGCTATTTAGATAGTTTTTATAGAACGGATGTAATAACATAATTACTAGCTTGTAATACTAACATTTGTCTAGATGTTTTAGTCGTTTAGCTATTTAGATAGTTTTTATAGAACGGATGTAATAACATAATTACTAGCTTGTAATACTAACATTTGTCTAGATGTTTTAGTCGTTTAGCTATTTAGATAGTTTTTATAGAACGGATGTAATAACATAATTACTAGCTTGTAATACTAACATTTGTCTAGATGTTTTAGTCGTTTAGCTATTTAGATAGTTTTTATAGAACGGATGTAATAACATAATTACTAGCTTGTAATACTAACATTTGTCTAGATGTTTTAGTCGTTTAGCTATTTAGATAGTTTTTATAGAACGGATGTAATAACATAATTACTAGCTTGTAATACTAACATTTGTCTAGATGTTTTAGTCGTTTAGCTATTTAGATAGTTTTTATAGAACGGATGTAATAACATAATTACTAGCTTGTAATACTAACATTTGTCTAGATGTTTTAGTCGTTTAGCTATTTAGATAGTTTTTATAGAACGGATGTAATAACATAATTACTAGCTTGTAATACTAACATTTGTCTAGATGTTTTAGTCGTTTAGCTATTTAGATAGTTTTTATAGAACGGATGTAATAACATAATTACTAGCTTGTAATACTAACATTTGTCTAGATGTTTTAGTCGTTTAGCTATTTAGATAGATTTTATAGAACGAATGTAATAAACATAATTACTAGCTTGTAATACTAACATTTGTCTAGATGTTTTAGTCGTTTAGCTATTTAGATAGTTTTTATAGAACGAATGTAATAAACATAATTACTAGCTTGTAATACTAACATTTGTCTAGATGTTTTAGTCGTTTAGCTATTTAGATAGTTTTTATAGAACGGATGTAATAACATAATTACTAGCTTGTAATACTAACATTTGTCTAGATGTTTTAGTCGTTTAGCTATTTAGATAGTTTTTATAGAACGGATGTAATAACATAATTACTAGCTTGTAATACTAACATTTGTCTAGATGTTTTAGTCGTTTAGCTATTTAGATAGTTTTTATAGAACGGATGTAATAACATAATTACTAGCTTGTAATACTAACATTTGTCTAGATGTTTTAGTCGTTTAGCTATTTAGATAGTTTTTATAGAACGGATGTAATAACATAATTACTAGCTTGTAATACTAACATTTGTCTAGATGTTTTAGTCGTTTAGCTATTTAGATAGTTTTTATAGAACGGATGTAATAACATAATTACTAGCTTGTAATACTAACATTTGTCTAGATGTTTTAGTCGTTTAGCTATTTAGATAGTTTTTATAGAACGGATGTAATAACATAATTACTAGCTTGTAATACTAACATTTGTCTAGATGTTTTAGTCGTTTAGCTATTTAGATAGTTTTTATAGAACGGATGTAATAACATAATTACTAGCTTGTAATACTAACATTTGTCTAGATGTTTTAGTCGTTTAGCTATTTAGATAGTTTTTATAGAACGGATGTAATAACATAATTACTAGCTTGTAATACTAACATTTGTCTAGATGT
This sequence comes from Unio pictorum, assembly GCA_030141615.1. Classification (NCBI taxonomy): domain Eukaryota; kingdom Metazoa; phylum Mollusca; class Bivalvia; order Unionida; family Unionidae; genus Unio; species Unio pictorum. Next base: position 4,166,188 of record JARLTB010000128.1, on the reverse strand, counting down.
TTTAGTCGTTTAGCTATTTAGATAGTTTTTATAGAACGGATGTAATAACATAATTACTAGCTTGTAATACTAACATTTGTCTAGATGTTTTAGTCGTTTAGCTATTTAGATAGTTTTTATAGAACGGATGTAATAACATAATTACTAGCTTGTAATACTAACATTTGTCTAGATGTTTTAGTCGTTTAGCTATTTAGATAGTTTTTATAGAACGGATGTAATAACATAATTACTAGCTTGTAATACTAACATTTGTCTAGATGTTTTAGTCGTTTAGCTATTTAGATAGTTTTTATAGAACGGATGTAATAACATAATTACTAGCTTGTAATACTAACATTTGTCTAGATGTTTTAGTCGTTTAGCTATTTAGATAGTTTTTATAGAACGGATGTAATAACATAATTACTAGCTTGTAATACTAACATTTGTCTAGATGTTTCAGTTTTTTAGCTGTTTTTTGTTTGAGAAGATTTAATTTATTTATTGAAATTATTCATGGTAATTACAAAATGTTCACTGACACAGGCGCATGGAACTCCGCAATAAGCGATCAAGATTTAAATTGATCATGCAGAAATTTCTCTTGGACTGATAATAGCTAACTATACAACTGAATATTGATCCAATAGCATGATATTACCAATCCTCTTAACGTTACAGATTCTTATGTGGTTCTGATTTCAGTTCTATAATTAATAAGTTGCGTTACTCCAATAAATAGAAGCTTTAACAAAATAAATACCTCAGAAAAAACAGTCTTGAAAAATCTCTCTAGAACAGCATTACGCTTCTTCTGTGTGAATGCTGATGAATATATGTGCTTTAGTTTCATTTCTGTAGTTTGCCATTGCCGATTATCCTCCGACATGGCTTCTTTCAAGCAGTCCACGAAATACCTACGTTGCGACTCTGTAGGAAACTGGAGGACCTACACATAAAAACAAAAGTTTTCTTTTTTGTAAATGTCTTACAGTCTCAATTATAAATTTTGGAATATAAAATTTCCAATAAAAAATCTGGATTATTATTGACCGCTTCACTTAGAGCGTTTCTATTTTACGGTTGGGAGTGACGGTTGGTTGTTGGTTGAGGGGGCTGGTGGTGACTAGATTTCTTGCTTCCGCTCTTAAGACCTATTTAAAATTTTATGTCCTTAATACATTAACATTTCTTCTCTTTATTCAATACTACTAAACTTTTAATGAAACGCTTGAGGTTTGTTTATTGTCGCAAATAATTGATTGGATTTAACATGCAAAACATAGCCTACAAGAGCATTTCGGAGTAAATAATTTAAAACTCTGACCAATACAATATGTGAACATTAACCCAAGGACATTACAACGATGATGTGTATGTGAAAAAGAAATCCATTACGATGAAATAATTGTTGGAAAAGACGAGGAAAACTTTAACAATGAAAGAACTGTGTCGAAAACTAAGAACAAAATTCATTCGATATACTTCTTTCTCAAATGATTTCATCTTTTTTATTTCGTTGCTGAATAAAGAGGCTGTCTCAGAATTGATCGCAGTAGCCCTTCATATTACGGCTCTGTGTGCGTCTGTGTTTGCATGCATGTCAGGGTGTTTATACAATGAGTATATGCATGTGTAGCATTCTTACCAAATCATACTCTTTAGGAACCTTGATCATGAGTGTTGTCTGCCCCTTATTTGAACTCAGAATTGTTTCAACGTAGGTGAAGTTCGATATATTGATGCTTCGCAACGTCTTGCCTCCTGGATTAAGGACATCAAACTGGCATTTTGTTTTGACGCTGATAACAACGGGGCGTGCATTTTCATTCTCTCCAACCCATTCCATTGAGGTGAAGTTGAATAATGTTCCTTAAATATGTCACAAGTAAATCGATCCATTTAAACAATTAATAACTTGATTAATAAAATGATGCAATCAGGAGTTTATCTTGGCCAAAATAAGAGTCAGCTTGGATAACAATATACTCCTTAAACATTTCAATTAAAATTGTCCACTTAACATATTTTCATTAATGAATCCAAACGTATTTTTTTGCTCAAAATATAATAGTGAATAACATATGTGGAGAAAACAATTGCATCGCCAACTTATTGCAACACTTCCGTGAAAGGTTCACTGAGAAACAAAAAGTTTTGATTGATTTATAAAGGCTATTTTATTAAAGTTGCAAGTATATAAAGGTTCATAAAGATTCCAGTTGCTTTAATTAAACCAATGCCCGTTTCTAGACAAGGATCTATTTATGATGGTCTTTATAATGTACATAAATAAAATATATCCATCTAAAATATCATTTTATTTTATTTTGCCGGTATAATTTCATAATCTCGTCTATACATATAGTAAAAATGCAATCATATGAAACTTTAAAAATGTTTTTTTTTTCCTTCTAAAGATTAGTATTATTACTTAATTATATTCAGCAGTAATTCCAATGTTTTGTTTTAAAACCTTAAATCTTGTTATCATAGACACTCTGTTGCAGACTGACATGACAAATCATAGACACACACACACTCTCTCTCTCTCTCTCTCTCTTTCTCTCTCTCTCTCTCTCTCTCTCTCTCTCTCTCTCTCTCTCTCTCTCTCTCTCTCTCTCTCTCTCTCTCTCTCTCTCTCTCTCTCTCTCTCTCTCTCTCACCGGGTTTAATATTAAAGACCGTATCCTTGATATTCTGGAGGACATTGTGTTGTTGTTTTCTGTAATTCCATGATTTGCACTTGCTGATGATGTAGGCAAACAGTATACACACTGTAAAGAAACAGGTATAACATTTGTTCAAATAGATATCTCGTTCATTTTGTAGAAGGTAACAATCAGTAGATTTGTTCTTATTTCCTCGCAAGTCGCAAATTGCATTTTATTAAAAACAAATTTAAAACGAGAGAGAGAGAGAGAGAGAGAGAGAGAGAGAGAGATGTGAGAGAGAGATCAACAGTACTGCGTACAAAGTACTCTAAAGTAATTACCGTACAATACCAGATGAACATACCATATTTATAAAAGAAACCAAAATGATTTTTAAACTTCAAATCTACTTTATTGATAATTGACGAGGATACTTACCAAACGGAATCAAGCAGAAGCATATCCAAACAATGATGTAGGGAATTTCACTTCCAGCGAAGTAGTCATAACCCTTATGTTTCGTACAAATAGAGAGATTACCGTACAATATCAGATGAACATACCATATTTATAAAATAAACCAAAATGATTTTTTAACTTCAAATCTACTTTATTGATAATTGACCAGGACACTTACCAAACGGAATCAAGCCGAAGCATATCCAAACAATGATGTAGGGAATTTCACTTCCAGCGAAGTAGTCATAACCCTTATGTTTCGTACAAATAGAGAGATCACTGGAATTGAGGTACACAGCACGTTTACATGGCCCATCTGAAAAGGCATCAGACAGAGCAAATTATATATATATATATATATATATATATATATATATATATATATATATATATATATATATATATATATATATATATATATATATATATATATATATATATATATATATAATTGCGATTAAGTAATTATGATGCAAAGTCATTGTCCAAGAACACCATAACTGAAAAGTATGTAAAATGCAAACAGTATCATAATTAATTGTATGTACAAGTCAAATGTTTCAAAAAAGATCAAATAAATATAAAAACTAGAAAACTAAATAATATGCATTACAATAGTTTTAAATACTACTTATAGCAAAAGCTTTAATTAAACTTAAAATAAAATGTTACATATTCAATATTGCACACAAATGTTACGAAACGTTTCAAAATATTACAATTAAATTAACAAATACAACATGCCTGCGATCATAGAGTTGTAAAATTTTGCAATACGTTTGGGTCTAATTGATACACTGGGAGATCAATCATATACTACTTAAAACTCTTTGGCCATAACAAGAGTTATAATGAATGGAATGAATATGTCCATCAACTGAATATGACCTGATGATATTTTCGCAATCAGTGGAATGCTTCTACAACTAAACTAATACTGGTGTGTTTATATTTTGTTTAGAAAATTGAATAAATTGATTTGACAATAAAATAACGCATCTTTGCTATTTTCTCTGAATTCAAAGTAATTCTTTTTTTGACTAGATTTGAAATATAAATTCTGAGTAATTTCAAATTATGTCTAGACCAATGGGGCTACAGCTCTTTCACTGAAACTTGTTACAAATGAATGGAAAACAATAGGTCAATGAATATATAGATTGTGAGGAAAATGGGGGTTCAAAGACTATTATATCACTGAATTCACAGTCATACAATTTGTAAGACGCCGACCTTGTTAGTTAAGATGTGTTTGGGTGGGGGACCCGCTAAACCCCTCCCCTCATCTTAACTTTCAGTGACGATGTCTTTCACTATTTGACTACTAGACACCCACCCAACCCCACCCCATTATTATAACCGTTTGCTGGTAGTATTAAATTCGTTTTCAAGTAGCCCCTGTAAGAAATTAAGTAAACTTAATCAAGAAAAATAGATTTAATGATGCCCAAAATGGTTACTCGCATGTCTGGAAAATAATGATTTACAAGGAACGCATCATAGCATATAATCTATGAGTCATTCGCATGTCTAACAAGCAACAAGTCCTTTGTTTTTAATATTGAACTTCTACTCTGAAAACATTTCCCAGTTTAGATAAAGATCAAGACCATGCTGCGGAATGTTCAAAACCTTAGATTATCTACCAAGGTAGAATTTTTTGTTTGATACTAATGTAGCTATTATGTTGCAGATGGAGAATTCCATGTTCTATTAAGACCTATGTAGAAGGCTCATCAACAAGAATTCCTACTCTTAAACAGGCTCTAAACAGATAGAAAATATCTTACAAAAATCACATTAAAAATAACTCAAATAATTGGAAACATAAGAGTATAAACTGCCAACTCATACAGCTTTCATAACATCCTTCCGGTATTTTGTTATTTTTTTTTTTTTTTTTTTTTGCTTTGCGATTTGGCAAATGACAGTTTATACAATGATAAACTCAAGAGAAAAAATTTTGAACTCTTAAATATTTATTTAAAATAGTTATCATGACTTTAACTACTAAGTTAACCAACTGAATTTACGTTTTAAAAATATTTTCACAATTCCTTTTACCTGTTGCTTTGAAAACGTCAGGCTGTATCTGGTCGAAGTCAACGTTTGTGGAATTCACGATGATGTCGTATAATTGAATTTCTCTAATCGCTTTAATGTCGGCATCAGTAAATAACCTGAAAGGTTGCAATTCCACTATTTAGGTCTCAATTTGTTTTCTCCATCCATTTTCCCTAAACCAATGGTACCATTTTTGTTGTCAAATATAAATAATATTTTATTTTGGATTTTTTCACATTTATGAGATGTATCTTCCAACTCTGATCAATTATACTATGGCCAACCCTTCCGATTTTCTACGATAGTATTGACAAATAAATTTAAATAAAGTTCAAAAACACTAGCAGTTTTACCTACAACGCCTTCCAGATGATTGCGTACAATGATGTATAGAATGGCCAATTGGACAGGAATTTATAGCGTCCCCCCCGGAATACTTTTAATGTAACCTGACATTGAATCAAAACAACTGAGATTCCGTGCTGTTGATTGGAGTATTTTGTTTCTTCAGAAAACCATCAAGGTGTTTACACGATTCTTTGCTGGCATTGACTTGAGGATCAATCACACGCTGTCATTTTACTTCTAGAGTTGCTTCTGCAATATTCTAGTTTATTGTGGGAAACTTCCACTATCTATTGATGTATCTGACTGCGAAACACACAGTATATTTTAGAAAAGATACATTTTTGTGCAATTGGACTTCGCTCTGCAATTTCCGTCAAGTAGTGAAATAACATCAGAATGAAGCACTTAAAATTAAAGCTGAGCTTGAATTTACTATCGGCCAATCAGAAAAGGCATTTCTGTCCTAAATTTTGCAACAGTCCACTCAAAACTGCCAGAATTATTGCATTCACAAGATCTTGAAATATAAAATGACCCCCAAAAAAAGTCTTTGAAAACTCGTGAAAGAATTGCTGATACATTACCTAAAAAAATTACCATAATATTGCAAGGTTTCTTGGCAATTATGTCAGAATTGGGTTCGTAACTGTGCCAATGATATTGTTATAAAAATGCAGAATTCGAGCAAACAAAACAAAATGGGCAATAAATGAAACAGAACTCGTGGGATCAAAGGGTTTTGTTCATAATTGCTATTTCCAGTGATAACTGTATTAAGTAAAAAATGGTAATCAACCACATCATGCTGGAATAATTGCGTTCATGATTTTCTGACTGAAGAACCGATATATAAGAATTATTTAATACTTCAAGCTCGGAATGTATACAAGTTTGCCTCACAATTAAATATGACTTTACATATATGATAAAAATTTCATCAAAAGTTTTTAATTAGTTTGTTAAGTGAGGCTTAATGCTGTGATACCAAATTTTAAGTTTTGACTCGATAGAAAATTTAAGAAATTGTGAGATAACTACTTGTATATAATAGCGACAGATTCAACTGCACAAAATGCAAACTCTGATCTGTCGTCACACAATGTACCTACATAACTGGTTTCTTCGGTCTGTCCTACCAACTGGTCCTTATAAACTACATGGATGATAGATCTTACAATGCATTTATATCTGGATATATACAGTCTGAGGTTGGCTCACACTTATGAGTAATTACATTATTCAACAGTTTAACTGGATACATTAATGTATGCTTCCTCACTTGGGTCCCCATAGCAATTAAAGGGAATACAATCATACCCATTCTCTGCATTTTCGAACCAGAACCGATCCCCATCACGGACACCTCACAATTAATGCATTTATATCTGGATATATACAGTCTGAGGTTGGCTCACACTTATGAGTAATTACATTATTCAACAGTTTAACTGGAGACATTAATGTATGCTTCCTCACTTGGGTCCCCATAGCAACTAAAGGGAATACAATCATACCCATTCTCTGCATTTTCGAACCAGAACCGATCCCCATCACGGACACGAATGAATTGATCGTATAAAATGGCAGAGATCAGTTCTCCAGGACCATCGGGGGTTGTCTCAAACATTGCTCCTACGAACGCATCCACTTTGTCCAAACTTCCGTACACATTCTTTAATTTCATGATTAGCTAAAACAAAGAGGTTTAGTGCACTGAATGAGTCATTGGTCATTAGATATGCAAATGTATTATATCAAATGTATCATTAGTCATCAAATATATAATTAATCATCAAATGTATCATTAGTCATTATGTATGCAAATGTATCAAATGTATAATTAGTTCTGATATATGCAAATGTATTATATCAAATGTATCAATAGTCGTCACATGTATCATTAGTCATTAGATATGCAAACGAATTATATCAAATATATCAGTCATCAAGTGTATCATTAATCATCAAGTGTATCATTAGTCATCACATGTACCATTAGTCATATAATGTATCTACTGATTTGGTATTTAGAAGAAAACATAAAACTTATGATCAAGAAATTATAAATACACAATTATTGAGAGCCGATCGAATTTTCGGTTACGGTTTTGTATGGATAACAAAAAATATCATTTTGAGCTCTAATATTTGAATGGCCTTTTAAAACTATATATATATTCTGAAATATGAATATATATATATATATATATATATATATATATATATATATATATATATATATATATATATATATATATATATATATATATATATATATATAAATGTTGTCCGGTTCCCAAGCTCACCTTTACCTTTTGTAAACTATAAAACAACCTTTTATTATTATTAGTAGTAGTAGTAGTAGTAGTAGTAGTAGTAGTAGTAGTAGTAGTAGTAGTAGTAGTGTTACTACTGCCAGTGGATGGGCGAATGGATCCGACAAGATCAAATTTGTATCTTAAAGCCCGACCAGGCAAGGTATTTCGGAATAGTGCAATACCAGGATGGGTTCAGATGGTGAGGCTAGGTACCGTCCTCCTTTTCTAGTGTCTGTTTTTCACCTTGAAAATTCATCTTTTGTGCCTGGTATAGTTTGCGAGACGAAAATTAAGAAAATTGGAGGTATTTTATATAATATTTGTGAATGTAGCTGGCTTGTGTTAACTAAGGTATTAACAACATCGCTAGTTACAATGGTGGACTGAAAGACTAGATACTTACAACTATCACTCAGATTTCTTCATGTCAGTTCTGAACGCATGGAGCCAAACATTTTCCATGATAATGTCTCGTTTGTTTTCATGCTTAAAAAACACTTCATTAAATCAAAGCGTATATAATGACAAGGCATGGCAGGAATATTTACTTCTCCAGACACCATGGCGGATGACTACGCATTGTCTCGGCTAGATTTACAGTGACACCATCACCTAGCGGAATTAAATTAATGACAAATCCCATGGACTGATCAGATTAGGTAATTAATTTTCCTATTAGCATCATAGACCAGTGTTACTTACCAGTGAATAAAGACTTAGGTATAGGTCTACATCAATTGAAAAACTTTGAAATGTTATTTATGTCAAGACCTTGTCAAGGCTATTTTATAAAAATACAAAAAAATACAATGCTTGACAAAAACAACGTTATATATATATATATATATATATATAACGTTTGTGTAAATATATACTTGGGGATCTTTCTTCATAAGCCATGGGTTAATGTCTTCCCACGTGTGCAATGGCTGTAGACCAAAGTGATGCCGCGTAGTGTTGTAGTCTGGTAGGCCGTAGTCTCGCCCTCGCATTATCGTGTAGGCCACAAGATCATGGCGGGAAACGTGAAGAGGGCCGTAAAATTTTCCTGTTTAAGAAAATAAATACAATACTGTTCTGAAAATATCACTTCTTATTGAAAGTGTTATAAGCAAATATTGCTTAAATTATGCTATGAAGATTAAATATTACTGACACGTAAGAATGCTATTTTTATGGAGTCGCCATATTTACTATCAAGTCGTTAAGAGTCCGTTACTTTGTACGGTTATCATGTCGTAATAAGAGTCTATTACTATACTGTAACAAAATCAGGCAATGTCAGTCGTTTCAGTGAAAAATGTTAGCCATTTAATATTTGTGACCAGCAACAATAACGTATAGAAGTTGTTCTGCATGCTTTTCTCTTTACAGCTATGTAAATATTTGAGCCTCGTGTTTACATTTATTTGTTCTTGCTCATTTATATTTCGTAAAGTAACAGAGCACCAGTATTCAAGTACCAATAAAAACAATCATCGTCTAGTCATATATAAAAAAAAAATTAATGTATGGTGCTTCATTTATTCCATACGGTAACAAATAAGCAATATTTGTTTACCAATAAAAAATTCATTTTCTAGTAATATAAGGCTTTTTCAACGATGGATGAAAGAAAATTGAGAATAATCAGAACATAAACAATATTCGGCGAAAGTTAATTACTGAATAGAATTCATGGTCCTTGATCTTTCTTTTACTTGAAAAAATAGTTGCAATTAAAATTTTTTATCTTCGAAAGATTCGATGATCTAGGCGGAACAAACATGTGGAATTATTTGTTTTCACGAAATGATGTGATTTGCTAGGCTCAACAACAAAAAAACTTGGGAGTATACCAAAGATTGAAGAAATTAACATGAATTTATTCGTTTCAAACTGTTTGGACGTCTGCTTGTCCAAAAAAATGTTTGTGCTACGTTCTGCTTTAACTATGTCTTTTAGAATTACATGTTTTATGTTCTTTGAACACGAAGCGAAATAGTCAGGCTCAAATGAAAATATCAGCAACAGGTTACTCCATCCCTCTACCACATTCTTAGTCTCTAAAGAAAATAAAAATTGGTTTCTGCAAAACGTACTTTGGAGATCCTCGGTTACCATGGTATCTTCTTCTTCTGCCAACTGCGTGGCGAGTCCCATGAGAGTTTCGTCTACTCCTTCCTGTCTCTGAATCAACACCTGTTTGTACAAGAATAATTATAGCCAGTGTATGTCGCCAGATAATAATTTGACCTCATCTTAACATCTATTTGGTCATTATAGTCAGGCACTACTACCAACCCATATAAAAACTAAATAGGTAGTTTATCAATGTAACCCTTGGCTTCTACATAACTAGGAGTGTTTCTTCATTGTTTTCATTTCTATCAAAGCGTCATAGCATTTCAATATTATACAAAGAGCAGAAAGACACATCATCAAAATTATTTATTTTAACATTAATCGATTGAGGAAATAGCTGGCCTAATCGAGTACCAAGGATAGTTTCATAATTGGCCCCTATCTAATTTTTTACCTTATGGAAATATGCCACTTTTTCAGCTATATTTTGTTTATTAACGATATTTGTGAATTAAGTGCTTAGGCGTCGAGTTGTACTGGAAACTGATGTAAGGCATGTACATCTCCCATAGGTACTTCACAGCATATGTACAGTTAAATACCAGTAGCTGAACATGAAGCAGAACTAGCCATAGATTGCATTAGATTTGTGTGTTGAATGGAACTAAACGTCTCAAAAACGTCATGGATGGTAACTATTTTGAAATCCATCAAGCTGTTTAGAAGACGATGTTTTTGTCACGACTATTACAGATGGAAGGAAGGGGATTATATATGAAATGTGAGAATCCCAAAGTGTCAAGCATGACTTCTGGCAAGAAAATGTGCATATATAAATCTGGAGTCGGGCTGTATAAATATGTGGACAGCATAAATATTTTCTTTAGTTGATAGTTTCCAATGATTTGTCAAGTAAATGATATTCTTGCAATTCGTTTAATAATATTTATTCAAAAATATGAACTCCTTTATATTATTGGTGTAGTTTAATTATGATATTTTGATGCAGCATTACATTGGTGCCTACAATTGTCATATGTTCCTTTAGTAACCATTCTGAATCTGAGAGTAAGTGACGTCCAATACCATGGTCTGTACTGCCTTCCGTGGAACAGGATGTAACAATGCAGTATGAATATTAAAGGTTTAGAACCAGACTTATCAAAACATTCTCGTAGTATAATAAACACCAAACTTAATTTAAACTTAAAAAACAAATTTACATGCAAATGCCGTAAAAATTGATCAGGAATAGGACTTTTCAGCAATTAAATCAATTAGGAACTTTTCCGCAGTATTATAAATTGTCAGACCTTAAAAACTGCATGCATGAAATATTTTTCGGATTTGTTTTCAAACTGCCTATGCCAATGTGATTCTGTCTGCATGCTTAGTATTTCCCCATCATTTTATTAACATTTATGTGTATGTTTTAATTTTAATTAGTATGTATATGTTTCACATTAATCTTGTGATAATTTTTCACAAAAAATTCAATATACTAATATAAACTTGGCGATTGTTGACTCTTCGGAGCAAGGTAATCACTAATTTATTGTGATGGAAACTAAACCCATCCACCCCCGTGTATTAATGGTCTTTGTTCATATCGACATATATACACACATTAAGTTAAATAATCGATATTACAACTAACAAAAAGGTTTCTGATAAGTATTCTAAATTTTGGTCAACATGTCTGAGACTGATGTACAGAATTATATACAACTGATGTTAATACTGTCACAGTAATAATCTGCTAAAGAAAACTAAAATTAACATTTACCAAATGCATTTAAAAACAATTAAGTTTACTCAAACGCAAGTTTTGTGTGACAAGAGCTGCCAGGATGAAAAGCATGATAAAACCTAAGCAAGTATAGTGTAATTGCTGGAAAAGGAAAATGGAGCGTGGCGGAACTTAGTCAATTCAACTGTACTCAGAATTAAAAAGGATATTTGGAATTTATGGAAATTTGAAGAACCTAGTACGTTCATTAAAAACAGGTTTTGGAGAGATGTAATTTTGGCAGTATCCAATTGGAAAGAGGAAAGGCAGGGTCCAAACGAGTATCTATCCATGAATGTTTTAAATTTTGTCCCCACTAAATTGTTCCATCAATACAAATTATGGAGAGATGCTGGTTTTGAAATTTTGAAGGATCTAAAAGATGATAACGGTAATTTAATACCTTTTGAAATAATAAAACAAAAACCTAGAAGTGATGATTTCTTAAAATAATACTTCTTAATATTCCAAAATTCCAAAAGCATTGAAAGATGCCATAAAAAACATTTAGTACAAAATAATTTTGAGAAACAGGAGGATAAAATCATGAACTTACAAAAACAAAATTCACTCAAGTTTGTTTACAAAGATTTTTTAAAAAAAAACTAAAAGGCAACACACTGCTAAACATGAAACTTGGATGCAAGTATTTAATAAAAATATAAGTAGTGAGGAGTGGTGTCATATATATCCGAGCGAAATCCTGTACCAAGGATACCAAATTGATCTCTTTCAACTTTAAATTAATCCATAGAATAATAGCTACTAATGCTTTCTGAAAAGAATTAATATATTAGAAGACAACAAATGTACTTTCTGTAGGATTGAAAATGAAAGCATTGAGCATCTCTTCTATGATTTCAATATTACTTCACAGTTTTGGTACCGTATTATGTAACTTTTTGCACCTTTATATCCCAATATTGCACATTTATCCAAAAACGAAACATTTCTAGGAAGTGAACAACTGGACTGTTTGTGTAATTTCTTGCTTATTTTGGCAAAGTATTATATTTATACCTGTATGAAAAATCCTATTTATGCTTTTAAGCAAATAGTTGCAATGCATAAGAAGATTGCAAAATACACTGCTAAAGTAAATAAAAAAGAGGACCAGTTTCTTCAACAGTGGACCTCAATAATGAATATGTAATATGTATCTGATTTTATGCTAAACAGGAACAAAATAATGTAATAATATCATAATGTTACCTAGATCGTGTGCCATATGCATGTGTGTATGTGTGTGTGAGTGTTTTCCTTCTCTGTAGATTATATTTATTATCCCTAGATTATCAGAAATGTTAAATTGTAGGCTGACCATGGGATGGCTCCCCGACCCAGTTGTCAACCTATTACGGGGATAATAAATTATTTAAAAAAAGAAGAAAAAAAAGAAGAAAAAAATACCATAAAAAAGAAAAAAAAACAAGTATATTGTAATCTATAACACAATCTACATAATGATGATGACGATGATGACAATGATGATGATGACAATTCCCACTATTATACAGATTTAACTACCATACGAGTATGCAAATGTAGCAATAATACATAGTCCTCTACACATCTTAAGCACAGTATAAACACAATGCTCTACAAACCTTATACATGGCCACTCTATGGCTGATTGGACTGATTCGCACTCATAGTGTCCCGAAGCGTTAGTAATTTGTAATCATTTATCTATATTGAAACAGTAAGTTCAATATCATAAAACTTGTTTAACTGTTTATTTTCATATGCCGGACTCACAGGGGGCCCAACGCAAATCTAGGGTTGGGGCACCAACATGATCAAAATCGACCCCTGCATTTGCTACGCCTATTACTGGTTGTGTGATACATACTGTGAGCTATATATATATCATACAAAACATTGTGCAATACACTTCTGTATCATACAACAATGTGCTATACACATCTGGATCACATAAAAACACTGCTCTACACGTTTCATACAAAGCATTGTGCTTTACATGTTTCATACAAAACATTATGTGCTCTGCACATCGGTATCATACAATACATAATGTGTTCTACACGTCTCTATCATACAACACATACTGTGCTCCAATAATATAAACCGTTCTCTGCACGTATATCATAATAATTAAATAGTCCTGGGGGCGCTAAAGTTTTAAATGATGGGTAGGGAGGGTAGCTCTTTGTTAATGTCAGTGAGTTTATACTGCTAAAAGAAATTAATTTAAATGCTGCATCGGATTCAAGATATAGAGTTCGTAATTCGAGCTAAAAACTGCACGCAATTTTTCAAATTTTGTGTCACGCATGTTCCCTGTTCATGATAACAACTGTAATGTCATAAAGTTCAATATTACACATCATTAAACACTCATACAATTTTCTGAATATTACTTCATATAAATTTAGCATGTCCAGGAATGTGTTTATACACCTAAATTCCCATCCAGAAAATATATTATCATTTAGAAAACTTCATCAGCTGACAGTACAAACTGCGTCTCAAGCAATTATGGCCGACGCCACTTGGGCTTGTTACAACGACAGTTAAGATAATTCATCAATGGATAACGGTTGTGTGGTCCAACCTGCAACTATACTCGTAACATGTTTTTGTAACAAATGGAAGAGCAACCTAAAAACCATTAAACTGATGAGGGTACATATGCTTGTTGGTAACTATATATTTTAATGGCTGCCAGATGTAAAGCAAACCTGCATCCACAGAGCCACAATACATTTTACATGTATTTAAACGCCGATTAAAAACATGTCATCAGTTTTACCTGTGCTTTCCAATAGGAATTACACAGCCGAATATGTTCATTGTCTTTATTCTTCACTGGCACGCATCTGTCTGTCCTGCAAGATAGATAGATAGATAGATAGATAGATAGATAGATAGATAGATAGATAGATAGATAGATAGATAGATAGATAGAGACACATACATACATACATACATACATACATACATACATACATACATACATACATACATACATACATACATACATACATACATACATACAGCCCCGAGCGGTCCAAAGCGCTCTCAGTTACGGATCACTCCATCTCACCTGTCTACGTGGGATCGAGTCTAGCATTCGGCCAACGTGGGTATGTGAGAAAGCTTGCCAGTAGTTTCTCGCGGGTCGGTTCTTTCCGGAGTTTTACCGGGTTTGTATTCCACCATTAATACTGACCGCCATATATAGCCTATCTTGTGCTTAAAAATGGCGTTAAACCCTACAACAACATAGATGTTTGCTGTTTCTGTGTGTGTGTGTGTGTGTGTGTGTGTGTGTGTGTGTTTGTGTGTTTGTTGACTTGTACAGACCACCACAAATACATGTATATCTCTCTAGATAGATAAGTTTTACAGTCTCATAGTATTTACAATCAATTTGAATCAATGTTTATTACAACACTGTCATGACAACATTTGCCAAGGACATCATTGACCTCCATCGCCCAAAGGAAAAACCCTGGGTTACAGAAGAGATTCTGAATCTGTGTGATGCCCGAAGAGACTTAAAAAACACCAGACACACAACAGGGGCAGTGGAATATCGAGAAATAAACAAGAATGTCAGAAACAAATTGAGGAAAGCAGAAAGAAGAGTGGATTGGACAACAGTGCACAGACAGAGAGAGCAGTCTGATTAAGTATAACAGCAAAAAGGCATTCCAAATTGTGAAAGACCTCACCAGAGAGAAGAAACCAAGAGTCAGTACCATTCAAGACGAAAATGGAAAATGCCTCACAGAAGCAAGTGACATTGCAGAAAGATGGACTATTGTAAGGAACTCTACAACCATCCGTCCACGGGAGACCCAGAGGTGCTTGAAGTTCCGAACTCCACAAATAATGATGATTTCCCAATTCTAAAAGAAGAAGTGGAATCAGTAATAAGAGCACTAAAGAATGGAAAGGCAGCTGGAGTAGACAACATCCCAGCTGAACGTATCAAAACTGTTGAGAAATCAGTGATATAACTACTAACAAAAATCTGCAACAAGATCTGGCAGACAGGTGAATGGCCAACACAGTGGACCTAGTCACTGATTATAACACTCTCCCAAAAAAGGCAATCTCCAGCTGTGTCAAAATTACAGAACTATCAGTTTGATCAGCCATGCTAGTAAGGTGATGCTGAAGATCATCTTGAACAGACTGAACCCACAAGCAGAAGAAATAATCGCTGAATAACAGGCAGGGTTCCGGAGTGGAAGAAGCACAACATAATACATTTTCAATCTTAGGGTTCTGTGTGAAAAGTACTCACAACATCAACAGTACATCTATCATGTGTTCATAGATTTCAAAAAGGCTTTTGACAGAGTGTGGCATGAGGCATTAGTGGCCACAATGAAGAAGTACAACATGGGTCAAAAGTTGACCAACACCATAAAGCAGTTGTACGCTAAGGCTACCAGTGCAGTAATTACTCAAGGTCCTGTGGGAGACTGGTTCAAGACAACAGTTGGCGTACGGCAAGGCTATCTCCTGTCACCCACGCTTTTCAACATCTACTTAGAGCGCATCATGAGCGAAGCCCTGGAAAACCACTGTGGGACAGTCAGCATTGGAGGGTGCAACATAACCATCCTCCGCTTTGCAGACGACATTGATGGGCTGGCAGGCAGTGAAGATGAGCTTACCACCTTAGTGAAGAACCTGGATGAAACATCTTGCAGATTTGACATGGAGATAAATGCCGAGAAGACAAAGCTGATGACAAACATTGGCAAACAAATCTCAACCAAGATTCAAGTCAGAGGACAGGAACTGGAAACAGTGGGCCAATTCAAATATCTTGGTTCCATAATCACGGAAGAGGGTTCAAGAGCAGAAATTTTGTCACGAGCAGCACAAACAACGGCAGCTATGTCAAAGCTAAGACCCATCTGGAGAGACAAGATCATCTCTCTGAAAACTAAAATCAGACTATTGAGAACTCTAGGCAGCCTAATCTCAATCTTTCTGTATTCATCTCTTACATGGATCACATCACAAATAAAGTCGTACGCGACACCATCAGGCACACAAAGTAGGCCTTTATGAAGACCTCCTCACCTTTATCAAAAAGAAAAAGCTGAAATGGTATGGCCATGTCACTAGAGCCAACAGTCTATCCACAACAGTACTGCAGGGTAGTGTCCAAGGTGGTAGAAGGAGAGGTAGACAGAAAAAAGTGGAGTGACGTCACAGAATGGACCAGGAAACGTTTTGCGGAAACACAGGCATTGCCACATGATCGAGTCAAGTGGAGGGAACTAGTCAGATGTTCTGCAGCACAGTGCCTCAACGACCACACTAAGTCAAGAGACTAATGATGATGATGATTAGTACAAATAATTGTTTATTTAACCTACCTTTGGTAAATGCCCGATGGTATCATAGTAATGAAATATCGAAGTGCAACAGCATCAAACAAATACGTAACTTCCGGATGTATATAGGGTTTATATCCTGGATTGAAAAAAGGAACTCAATTAGTCAATAAAAAATAAGTTACAAAAAAGGGTGGGAGAATGTGGACTTTTATGAAAAGATAATTTGTTATTGATTTTCTCTTTATAATAGAAGCACATACATAATAATGTTGAATAGTTTGAAAAATTCACAGTGACATTTGACGCAACTAATGCCCAATCACAAACCTATCTACAGAGAAGATAGGTCGAGAAATAATTTATTGCAAACCAAATCAGTAAAGATAGCATCCCATCGGTGATTTAAATAATGTATGTGCGGTGATTTCATTCCATTTATATATGATTCATTTTTTTCCAAAAGAAGAACACGTTAGTTTTACTGTGTTAAGAACACAAAAATAGTCTAAAGTACTTGATAAAATCAAATAAAAAGAATGACTTCATTGTCACGCACTATGACGCCTTTAATGTGTTGTTGTAACCCTACTTGGTACCCCAAGACACCCATCAATTAATAGAATTAGTCAATAACAGAATATTTTGGATGTAATAGAAAATATTGCACGAATATATATATATATATATATATATATATATATATATATATATATATATATATATATATATATATATATATATATATATATATATATATATATATATATATATATATCTATATATATATATCTATATCTATATATATATATCTATATATCTATATATATATATCTATATATCTATATATATATCTATATATATATCTATATATATATATATATATATATATATATATATATATATATATATATATATATAAGAGAGATCTAAAAAAAATAACACAAAGAACTTGAGGGATCTAATAAAAACAAATATGTCACCAAACTAAGGGATCTAGTAGAAAATATTACACTAACACGGGGGATCGAAATTAAAATATTACCCTAACACGGGGGATCGAAATTAAAATATTACACTAACACGGGGGATTGAAATTCAAATATTACACTAACACCGGAGATCGAAATGAAAATATTACACTAACACGGGGGATCTAAAAGAAAATATTACACCAACCTGAATAAAGGGGTAAGCTCTTCTTCAAGAATAGTGGCAGCCACTCGTAATATATTATGTTCTACAAGAAAAAGATAGAAAAGGCACATAATAAGATAGTAAACAAAGTTAATTTTCGGAGGGGGGCTACTAATTTTATCACAATAAAACATTTGTTTTTTAAAGGGGTGCTATCTACTTTAATACATAATCATACATTGTATAAGGTTATTTGGAGAAGTTATTTATTTTAGGACATAACCAAATATTGTACATGGTTATTTAGAGGGGTGCTACTTATTTTATCACATAATCAGACATAATTGATTATTTAAAGGAATGCTATTTATTTTATCACATAATCAGACATAATTGATTATGTAAAGGAATGTTATTTATTTTATTACATAATCAGACACAATTGATTATGTAAATGGATGCTATTTATTTTATTACATAATCAGACAATTGATTATGTAAAGGAATGCTATTTATTTTATTACATAATCAGACACAATTGATTATGTAAAGGAATGCTATTTATTTTATTACATAATCAGACATTCTATAAGGTTATTTAGAGGAGTTATTTATTTCAGTGCATAAACAGACATTGTACAGGACTTACACGGAGGATGCGGGCGATTTAGTTTAGTGCATAAATCTCACTGTACAAGGTTTACGGGGGGGGGGGGGTATTCTAGACATTGCACAAGAGTTCATTGAAAGATGGAAGAGCTATTTATTTTAGAGCATAATCCAACTTTTGTACTATGTTTTTAGAGGGTGCTGTATTGTCTTATTACATAATCAGACATTGCACAACGTTTTCATAGAGGGATGCTATTTATTTTAGTACTTTACCAGACATTTTATAAGTATATTTTGGCGGGAAGCTATTTTTATAACTGAGTTAGCAAATGAGTCATATTAGAAAATCTGCATTATGAAAAATATATGTTGGGCTATAAAATTCACGAAAATTATCAATTGACAAGACAGTTGATTTACGATATGTTTGCACGGATTGTTTTATGGACATAGTTGGTATTTAAAAATGTAAACGTTAATAGAAAATGTGAAGGTTTGTAAATATTTGAGACATCACTATCTCACTGAAATATTCCTTTGCATTATATAAATGTTGGTACAATAGTTCTGCTTCATCGTCTGTCACGAGATAAAATTGCATTGTCGTCTTTATCTTAGAAAAAAGAAATTTGTAACATATGACGGACCTGCAAAGATGCCTTGACCCAATGCCTCGTTTTGGTGAAAACTTCATCAGGCGTCCAATCGAGATGCTGCTTCTGGAATCTCTTTGCCAGGTGGTTATGCCATTGGAAGAAGAGCACGGCAAGCGAAACGAGGGCAGGATTCTCCTGTACATGTTTATCTCCCAATTCTAACAAGTATATATCGCCATTAAATTATTCTGATACTCTATATTGTACCTAAGCAATTAAATTTAAGTTGTTCACACTCAAATGAAAAATAAATATACCAGAGTCCTCAGTGATTACATAGCTAGTTTTCCCAATCTTAAGAAATGACTTTGAAGAATTTTTGCAGTCTATAGTGGAAACAAAAACATGAAACAAGAACGCTAGTTTCTCTCATATGAAAGTAAAGGTAATCACCTGATAAAAAAACATAAATGTTTCTGTTTCAGTTTTTTTTAAATCATTTTAGAGCTAATCACGTTGTTCACCCCATGACAAACTTTTGATTGGGTAATATGTACATGCTGAGAATAACCATGCGGTGACAGATACCAGGACAAAGTTCATGGGTCAATATTTAATCAATACAGAACAGATGAGGCCTTCACGTGAAAAAAACCCGCATCATGCAGCCTACACGTTAGTTTCTATACTCAATCCCAAAACACAAATGGCCTGCATAGCACAATATAACAATTATAATCATAAATATGGAAAGTATACCATTACATAAACATTTATTCATACTTCCAACTATATTAATCTATAGGCTATGATGTATGAAGGTCTAGCAATGTTGTATAATTGTGGTCATATATACGGAACGCATTGTTAGCAAAGAATGCAATGATGAACCCATGCATGATATGGTTTTAAGAGTGGCACAACACAGATTCATCAAAATACGCTACTTCATTAAAATCAACCCAATAAACAAAATGTACAAACAAAATGTGCAGGTGACTGGACATGAATCACATGTCATATATACCTATTTGGCTACAAGAATAATCAACTTATAAACTCGTATCTACTTACCGAGTTTCACGATTATAGCCCAAAACGTACGTTGACTTGGGGTCAGTAAAACTTGTACCAAAGTAAGTTAAATCTGAAATATAGGTCACGACGAACCTCTTTTGTTGTAAGAGTGTTGTAGTAACACCTTGATTCTAACTGGCATGTGCTTAAGAAAATAAGCATAAAGAAAACAATGTGTTCCATATCAGTGAAGCTGAATATATCGTCAATACTGAGATGAAGAGTATTGCCCATCCAAGTTTCATGATTCTGTGTAGGACAGTATGAGGAAATCAGGTCAAAGCCTTCATCGACCATGACCTAACCGCATAAGCTTTACCTAAGTCAATAAAATGCATAATGCAAAATAAAGTTACCTATGTTGGCATGGGTGTGGTACAAACAGATTAATGCAAATATAAAAGTTAATGATTAAAGGCGTCATAAATAGCAACAGGAAAGTGAACCAGAGTCAGTGGATTGTAAGGTATGGATCACAGTGACCCATTTTTAAGGAGAAGGTGTAATGCCCATCATTCCATGTATTATGCATCAAATAAAACATTGATAATGAACCAATTGTAAAAACATAACTCAGTAAACTGGTAAATATAAGGCATGAACAAGGATTCACTGCAGGTTGGAATATGTATCACTTATACAAGTATCTCTTTGCCATATAGAATGGATCTGACACACACACACATACACACATACATACATACATACATACATACATACATACATACATACATACATACATACATACATACATACATACATACAGTTACTATCCTTAAAACTGACAAGTATGACAACAGTGACCTTATTTGGTGGTAAGGATGTGGTGTTATAATAAGGTACCTTTATCTTGCCTGGTGAATATTTCATGTGAAATGAACTTAACTACACAATGTTTTGAAAATCACTGAAGCGTAAGGTCAATGACATACATTTTAGTATTGAATGTCTGATATTCAGTTAAGGTTTGCGGAATCTGACAACGATGACTGGCAATAACATCTACTTCAAAGAGATGAACTAATAAAACTATCTTTTCTAAAACCATTTACGAATATAGGTATTTTATTTACTTACAGCTTATCCAGTAGGTATTAACCATGTACTGACCCTTGTTTTTGTGTCTAATAAGTTTCAAATTACTTACTCCAAAGGTCTTTTTGGTCTTGGATCACGTGCTCTGCGGGGTTAGGGTTGGCAACATAAGGAAGAAGGATGTCGTTCTTCGCTGGATATTTGTTCCAGACATCTCCGGAGGCAAGGAATGGAGAGTTATCTGCCTGAAGATAGGAGGCTCGTACCATGCTGGCACCATACACAAAACTTGCATCAATATAACTCGTAGCCGAGTTGAGCTATAAAATATACTTAAAAGGTAAATAAGTGGCAGGGTATAATGATGTAAATATACATCATTCTCAAACAAAACAACATGAACGTCTAAAATGTTACATTAAACGTATTATCTTTTTCGTTTTGCTGTTGTATGAACCATAAACCAAACGCGCGCGTGTGTGTGTGTGTGTGTGTGTGTTTTATATTTTAACGTAGTTTTAACACGTTTTCAGTCGCTACGATGTCTGCAGAGTGGCAGTTTATAGTTATTTCTAGCAATGGGAAATCATGCCGAAGACATGTAGAAGACACAAAGCACTATGGCCCACGTTATCATATTTTACTGACACTAAGCCAAACAGACCTAACACTAACATCTTAATGCTGAGCACCAACTGCAAGTACTGTTTGTACGAGTCTTTTGGTATAACTCAGCCAGTTTACGAGCACGCGACGCCCCCGCATGCGAGGCAGATGATTTAATCACTTAGGCCACCAGTGGTCACGCTGGTTATAACATCAATTAGGATTTAATTAAGTCTTAGAAATTGATGCAACTAGATCAATAATGCGACTGACGTTTGATTTATGGTTACCAACCAATGTAATACCGATAAGACTGTCCAGACAAGGTACTCTGTTCGATCGATCGATCGATAGAGAGAGAGAGAGAGAGAGAGAGAGAGAGAGAGAGAGAGAGAGAGAGAGAGAGAGAGAGAGAGAGAGAAAATGGATTTGTATACTGAAAGGTATAAACATGACTCACGTTTAGGCAAAACTAAGTTTTTTAAATATGACAGTAATTACAGTAGGTGAATGCGCGTAATATACATTGGAAAAGCGCGGCAATAAAACACTACCAAGCACGAGATAAAAGCACCGGTCAAATGAGTTCAATCCAAATAAGGACTATTAGGAAGAGGACTTGAAAAGTAATAAATTTAATATATCGAATGAAGAAATACAACACATATGCACGTTGTCAAATAGTATAAATTAAATAAAGATAAATAATTAAGTGCATGTAATTCATGACTTGGGCCACTGAACTTGCGCGTATAAACATGGAAGAGATGCGTAATCTTAAACGAATATTTGGAATTTGGAAATCTGTCTCACTGTCTCTCTCACACATATACACGCTGAGTTCCTTATATATTCCGACCTGTTTTCTTGGGATGTTAGGAGACTGCCCTGTGTTCTTATCGTACACCACTCTCTCATACGGAAGATATTTGTCACCGCTGCATTCCGGGTCAAATTCTGTATCACACTTCGGAACAACGATTTTTATTAACTCCACCGGACACGTGGTGTCGTCAGTGTCGATCATTTCTAAGGCAACTAGTTGACCTAAAAAATAATAAATAAAACGTATGCAAAGAGAACCAAACGAGTTTGATTATTATAGTCTTTAAGCCTTAAAAATTTAAAGAAATATAATGACAAATCTATTTCGGACCATATATTGGAAAAGAACGATTCATTCAATTTATCATTACGTCACGAAAAACCAACCACAGCAATTCATATTAACTTACTATATGCAATCATCTTCAGCCAGCATGTATAACAATTTTAAAAAATGAGAAAACTTAAATAATTTGTCCTGGTTTGGACAATTACTCATAAATCCTTAATTATTTTCAGACAATTACTGAAATGGCACTTGATTAAAATGGTGTCCAGTGTTTTAAAGTGGTAATATGGTTTTCTGAGATTATTGTTTCAATGCTTGTTCTGTTCTCTTTTCACATCACATTTTCATCAAAAAGGTATTTAAAAATATGTATCATACTTATTCAAAATTTAAAAAAAAAAAACTACGTTAAAGGCAATCTTTATGACAAATGCGAACATATTAGTATAAAAAGAAACTAGCGTTCAAGGCTATCTTACTGAAAAATGCAAACATAGCCGTAAAGTTTCGAGATGAAGGAACACTGCTGGATGGAGGTTGGTAAAATAATTCTTCACTGATGAGTCTAGCACTGGGTCGATCACTTCCTGCCGGCTGGTAAGTATAATCGGCATAGTATGTACTGCAGTTCTGCTCCAGCGGTCGTCCTGAATATGGAGAAAATATAGTTCACCCTCACACCGTAACAAGCAATCACATGATTACCTCATGTATTAGTCCTTCACCACGTCAGAATAACATACCAACCCCCTCATAATTCCTATTTTTTAAGGTAGAAGGCACGGACGTAATTCCTATTAAGCTTAATATTTATAAATTCTAACAGAAGCTCGATCTGGAATAAGATTTACATTTACTTTTAGTTAGGCATGAGAATTAGTTGAATTGTTTGACGATTGTCTGTCACAGTTGTTCGTCTGTCAATTTAACGAGGACCTTTCTAGCCATCAGAGGGTTGGAAGGGCTGGTTCTGTTAAGTACATGCGCAGGTGGCTGATGAGGCCAACCCTTACACGGAATGTTCGTTTGCATAACGGACAGGGGATGAGTGGGAGATATCCAGGAGGGGTTGATGGCACATGCTTTTCTGGCTTGACTCTTCAGCTCTGCAGCTGCTGTCCTGCTAGATTCGCAAGGAATCATATAGTCTTTGAAGGATTTTATCTATCCTCTGTGGGATCAACGTCCGTGCCGTAGCTCGCCATATAAGAGTCTCTTAGGCAGCCGGTGGTCTGGCATGCGTACAACATGTCCTGCCAAGCGTATCTGGCACTATCAGGATGGTGTGGATGCTGGAGAGACCAGATTGGACGAGTAACTCAGTGTCTGGAACC
Organism: Unio pictorum; assembly: GCA_030141615.1. Lineage (NCBI taxonomy): Eukaryota > Metazoa > Mollusca > Bivalvia > Unionida > Unionidae > Unio > Unio pictorum. Next base: position 4,141,675 of record JARLTB010000128.1, on the reverse strand, counting down.
TTGTCCAGCCATTTAGTCTTGAAGTGTTTCCTGAGACTTGTGGTGTGAAAGGGGTTCAGCTTCATGGCATGGAGTTGGTACACCGTCCATATTTCACATGTGTAAACAACTGCTTTGTAGACCTTTAATTTGGTCTGGATGCTGGTGCCTCATTTATTCGAGAGGGTGGCATATAATCTGCCGAAAGTTGCGCTGGCTCTGGCAATGCAAAAGATCACCTAGTCGTCAATAGTGACACTCGTGCTGCCAAGGTAGGTGAAACGGATCACTACGTTTAGTTTTTGCCATTGACGGTGATGTTTGACTCATCTTAAGGCTATCCAGGGGGTGGCTGATGCAAGACTTCGGTGTATCATATTGATTGTTCTAATAGCTAGATATTATGTTCAATTTCATAGCAATCGCTCAAGCAGCCACTGCAACTGTGCGAGCAGGCCCAATAGTGACAAAAAAAATTTAATTGGGGGGGGGGAGAAGAATATATATTATTTTTGACTGGGGACTATTTTCTTGCTACACCGCCGCATAAGTCTTGGAATTTAAAACATTCACAAAGGAGATGGGTATCACCGGTTTCGAAGCTACGTGCCGGGGAAAGGGCCTGGTGGCTGCACTAAATACAAGTCATGCTAGACTTAAAAAATGGTTATGAGTAACTCTTACATGATTTTTTTCTACATATGAACAAAGGACGTTACCATTTATGAGTGATTGTAAGATTGAGACATGCAAAATAACGTAGAAAGGAAACTAGTGAAAAGGGTCGGACAGTAAAGACTGGCACACAGAACGACAATCATGCAAGATGAAGTGAGAGAGAGACAGAGACAGACAGACATAAAGAGATACAGATAAACGTACCTGAACTTCCCAATATCGGTTGATTTAGGTTATTGTAATAGCCATCAAACCTCTGTGATCCATATCCGGCAACTGTATATAATAATAATAAAAATAATAATAATAATAATAATAATAATAATAATAATAATAATAATAATAATAAATAAATAAATAAATAAATAAGAAGAGAAAAAAGAAGAGGAAGTGCAACAATAATAAGAAAGATGATGCTGATATAGTAAGACACGATGAATAATGACAATATAGTCTTGTTTCTCCATCTTAAATCAGCTGCTAGCGTTATCCTACTTATTATCGAAAACAGGAATTGAAACTTATAAAAGTAGCAACAACAATTAATAATAATAATAATAATAATAATAATAATAATAATAATAATCCATCAATAACAATGGTTATGGCGATGAATATACTGATAATAATAAAAAATAAAGATAACTGATAAATACAATGGTGATATGTGTAAAGAGGAACATTTATTTTATCAAATATTTTAAATTCTAATCTTGTCTTGTTGATGCTAATTTTCCAGTGATAACTTACCTGTACGCTCAAACGTTGGAATCAAGAGAAAGATAAGGATTATCCACGTTAAATACATGTTAGGATCATTCTAAGCCGCTACGATGAATGATGTACCTGAAATCAAACCAATATAAATATTAAATTAGGCTACCTCAGCAGCTTAACCTTCTAAATTTATCAAACCAATAGTCAACGATGTCCTGTAGTTGACATACTGACGTCGTTATAGAGTTATACCGAAATTAACAAAGATGTTTGGCACTTTGTCTCTGCTATGACAAATAAAGACATAACTGGCCGTATGCATGGTTGTATTTGACTTTGTGAATTTAATTTTTGAATGTCCATTCCATCTCAACAACAACCGGGCTTCATTGGTATCCTGGTTGGAAGCGACAAATGTATAGTAGTATTTTGCCTGTTTGTAGTAAACAAATTTTAGTATGATGATGCTAAGATCAATCACAATACAGATTTCAGATTCTTTCATTATTTATTCAGTAGGCAAGTAGGTAGGTATGTATGTAGGTAGAAAGGTAGGTAGGTAGGCAGGCAGGCAGGCAGGCAGGCATGTATGTATGTAGACACATTGACGTTGCCTTGTAGATGCCACAACCAGATCGACTACATAAGGTGGTATCAATATTTTTCTCAAATTGTTTTCAATTATAATTTCCTCTAGCGATTCAATGCCGGAGCAAATGAAAGTTGTACAAGTCTAATCTTAGTTCATTTATATAAGTTTAAATTGTACAATATTTGCCAAATATTGAATTTCATAGTAAGTAAACAGGGCAGAAGATGTGTCATTAACACGTAGGATCACAAACAGACATGCACAACAATCCTACCCTACCCATAACCTCTGCTAGTTTATCAAGCTGTATTAGGAGTAAAGCTGCAGTCTCTATATTAGATAAGTTATGTTGTCATAATTACAAAACGAATCCGTATAGAAGTCCATAACCGAGAAAAAAAATCTCCATTATCAAAGATTATCAATTTTGTCTAAGAATATACAATATTAAAGCGCTTTCTACCTGGCGCATTTAAATGACCTGTAGATAGAGGGGTTTTTTTTGCGTTTCAGAAACCATGGCCCAGCACATATGGGATTAGGATGATAATGACGATATCGGCGGCGACGTTGTCGAGCATGCACGATGCGATGACAACGAGAATGACGACGATGATTATGTTTTCATTAATGTGCATATATTAGATGTAATAGTAAAATTATATTAGTTAAAACATTAGAAATCGCACTAGTGCAATGACAGTGCTTTGTGGAAAGAAGATAGCAGATAAGCTAGAATAAGGAATAGTATTTAAAAAATACGATTGAAAATAAGCCTTAGGTTACGCAATTTATACAAAGCTTTCTTAGCTGTTACTCACGTACCGAAAATGCATTAAGGTTTGCTGTCAAGGTTATCATATGGATTAATTAATAGCATGTCCGATTAATGAGTTTACACGTACCTGTGCCATCTGAGCTTAATTTACGTCCCTAATTAGCCAACTTTATAATCTCAAAGTGTGCAATTCATTTGTATCACCATGTTGTAATTATGTAACACTTGGACACAATATTAATCAACTTTAAATACGAAGCAGCATTGTTTATAACTGTAAATAAATGTGTTTTCAAATTTATGTGATTGAACATGTAAAAACAAAAAGAAAAAACTAAAATTTCGTTTCTCAATTAACACATATATTAAAAGTATGTTATTTTGATATTTTTTGGTTTAGAAGTTTAATATACCTGGCTAGCAATGGTAGTTTATGTTGCCTTTATAAACTGTCTACATAATTTGTGAGTAAAGATTTGTCGAGCAAATACTAATTAGCCATTATATTGTCGGAAACATTATTAATCAAATATATCACTTTTGAAAGCAGTAACATGTTTTAAATTGAAAATTTATATGTATATGAATTCTTTTGGATGTAACGACATGTGGAATTCACATAATTGAACAATGTTTAGATCGCTATAAGAAAGAAGAACTACATCTACAAATTAATTTTTAATAAGTCCCAACATTATTAACATAAATATTTAAAGTTATGAATGCCTGCTTTTTGAAGCGCAATGAGAATACAAACTAAACTTACCAAAGAAAAAGTCCCTGCTTGGTGACATGTCTTCTTTCTGTTTTGCAGGTGCCAAGAAGTAAACTTCAGTAAAGGATTTTCTTCCCGCTTAAAGTTATGAATTACGCATGCGTAAAGTGACTGTGTTTGAGGAGACTATCATGCAGGTATTCTGCCCTACTAATCTATCCGCCCTGCACGGAATTCCCGTGAGCTTTTAAATTTAGTGAGCAAAATGTAAATGTGTGCATTATGTAGGTCCTAATAAGTAAAGATATATATATATATATATATATATATATATATATATATATATATGTTTCTTAGTAAGATACTATCGAAAAACATTTTGTAAAACGTCAATTTTAATAGCGTTAAAAATGTGTGTTCTACTTTTATCGTTTTTTTATCGGGGATCGAACCCGCTTCCTGCCGCATCCGAGGCGTACGCTCTAACCATTTAGGCCACAGAAGCGTGTGTTTCCCACTAATTAACTACGCGAATGTCTACGAAAATGGTGTTTCCAAAAAGAGAGGATGTTAGCTCTATTGGTAAAGCTTACATTAGCAGCTATAGTGGTTGTAGGGTTTAACGCCATTTTTCAGCACAAGATAGACCATACATCGTTGCCAGTATTATTGGTGGTGGAAGAACCCAGGAAAACCCCCCGGAAAGATCCAACGACCCACTAGAAGTTACTGGCAAGGTTTCTCACATAACTACATTGGCTGAATCTGAGACTAGAAGCAGCTATAGTAGAATTACCACTAATCCAATGATGAGAGAGAGAGAGAGAGAGAGAGAGAGAGAGAGAGAGAGAGAGAGAGAGAGAGAGAGAGAGAAGGAGGGTAGATACAGCATATATGCTTAAGTCATTTATATTTGAGATTAGCATTAACATTATCAGCACCAGTTTGTTTGTTTTAGGGTTTAACGCCATTTTTCAGCACAGGAAAAGGCTATACATGGCGGCGAGTATTATTGGTGGAGGAAGAACCCGGGAAAACCCCAGGAAACAACCACCGACCCACGAGAAGATACTGCCAAGTTTACTCACATAACTACATTAGCCGAATCTTAGGCTCGAACCCACGCAGACAGAGGTGAGACGGCAGTGATCCGTAATGGAAAGCGCATTAGACCACTCGGCCACACAGGGCACCAGCACCAGCACCAGTAGAAGTACCACTAATCCAACGACAAATACATTGTTTTGAGAGAGAGAGAGAGAGAGAGAGAGAGAGAGAGAGAGAGCGAGAGAGAGAGAGAGAGGTGAGGGAGTGAGGGATAGAGGGAGCGAGAGACAGCGGGTATGTTTAAGTCGTTTATATTTAAGATTACCATTGGAATTTTTTTTTAAAAACCTAGGCTGCTAAATGTATACAAGCCTTCTTTTAGCTTTTCTTTACATACTGAAAGCAAATTAAGGCATGCTGTTAAGGTAAAGATGGAATAATTATTGATGTAAACTTTAAGGAGTTCGTAAATACGTGTTTCGGTCCAGCTGGGGGATATATATAATAGTAATTATGTAATTAACGGGTTACAACAACAATCATCGATTTTAAATATAACACAGAATTTTGTTTAATTGCAAATATATTTGGTAATCAGTTGTAATCTTTGTATAACGTAACATGTAAGAAAACAAACTAATAATGTCTCTCAATTACAGCATATTTTTTGATAGTACATGGTTTTATCTTTCTGCGATAATTTAAGTTGTGAAATAGTAACATTTAAACTTCATTCTACTGAGATTAAGGTATGATATAAAGACAAATGAAATGAGTTTTTAGTCTGGCGATCGAGTTCTAGTTTCTTGTTTATACCTCAAACAATTATTTTGGGTTAAATCGTAATTTACTCTTGCAAATTGAAAAGAATGTAACGACTTAAATTACAGCAATAACAATCGTGAAAAGTGAAAACAGAAACAACTTTGCAATATAAACATTTTACAGGAGTATATTGGCAGAGCTAGCCTGTTAATCATTCATTCAATTTAGTGTGTGAATGTGTGTGTGATTTGGATTTTTTAAGTAACTTTAACAAGTTTTCAGTCATATCTCAACGATGTTTGCAGTGAGGCAGTTTATTGCGATGTCTAGTACTGGGGCATCATGCCGCAGATGATTTCCCACCCAGTCATATTATTATGACAATAAGCCGACCATTCCTTACACTAACCTGTTAATTCTGAGCACAAAGCGAGGCAGCTGTTAGTACCATTTTTGTAAGTCTTTGTTATGACTCGGCCGGGGATTGAACATTTGACCTCACGCATCAGAGGCGGACGCTCTAACCTCTAGGCCACTGGAGCGATCTTCAACTTAGTAGTACATGTCGAGACCAATGAGGATGTAAATGATAAAATTGAATCTTACTATAGTAACTTTAGTTTAACCAGTCTCCAATAATTAAAAATATTAAACAATTTGGACTAGAAAATTGCATATCTACAACCACAAGAATTGTGTAAACTAAAACAGCTATAAAATGAATACGAGCACTTGTTTCCTAATGTTCCAACACGAACGAATAAAGTCCATCATGATGTTGAGGTTATAGACTCTACACCTGTTTAGCAGTTATTAATAACACATCAAGTCTGACCTTTCAAACATATTCTGGCATATTACCTGAAGAAAAATCAAAGGCAATGTCGGCACTTGCAACTGCAGATGAAGGTTATGATTATAAAGTGATGCTATTTGACACGAACAATGTGTTTGCAGATGCATTCTTAGCAGCACTATATATATTTACTTCCTGTGCATTTTTTCATTAAACATTTTTCAGATTTGTTATTTTATGGTGGCACTGAGATATTTCCAGATTTATTTTTTCATGGTAGTACAGGCTGGTTCCCATACATAATTTGTCATCATGGTACTGACTGGTTTACTATATCATGGTGGTACATACTCGTTAAACAATGTATTAACATGTTACAAATCATACTATTATAACGTCACAAACATAATCCATTTAGTCAAATCATCCCACTACAATTCTAAGATCACGGAGAGTACCAGCTGCAAAGAGCTCTTCAAGATAACTAACAAACTAATGTCAAGGAACAAATGTACACCACTTCCAACGACCATGTCTCCACTAGACCTACCAGACCAATTTGCAAATTTCTTCAATGACAAAGTTCAAACCATTAGAGATTCGCTTGACAGCACAATTTCAACTGATTATTCACCATACAGGTATGATGCAGAATTTCAGCGACAACCGTTAGGAGCATTTGAACCTGTTTCTATAGATTTAGTACGGACAATCGTGATGAAAAGTGCACCAAAATCTTGTGAACTTGATCCAATTCCGACATCACGGCTGCTTGAGTGCTTAGAACCAATATTGCCTACACTAACTGATGTTATTAATATGATGTTATGAATAAATTACATGTATAATTAGTATATGCTCATTGTTTTCTTTGTTAACTTTGCGTCGTCAGAATCGTGCAGTATTTTATGGCACGACACGGCTTTAGTTTGCAAGACACAAGTGTCTACAGTACTATTGTGTCTAAGGAACTACTTTGTAAACAAACCAGGTGGAAGATGCTGTAGCTTTTGGATGATTGCATTTGTTTGTGAATTAATTCAACAGGCTGTTTCATCCATTTGAAAGTAGAGATGATAAAGTTAATGATGCGGTCTTTGTTAAGTGAGTTACAGATGAAACTTTCAAACAAATAAACAAATGAATGTAACCTTCAAAATGTCAATGACATACGTGAGAGATGCAATAATTTGGAAATACTATTCTGATGATTTAAATGGTAATTACGGGTCAATATTCGTAACTTTTCGCAAATAGAACGGTTCGGACAAGTACAATCGCGTATATATATATATATATATATATATATATATATATATATATATATATATATATATATACCGGAGAGGTGTAACAAAGAGGCTAGCATCAAGATTATTTTTAAAAAATCTTTTCTTATATATATATATATATATATATATATATATATATATATATATATATATATATATATATATATCATAATAGACGCACCTTTATACAAGTCAGTCAAAACACTTAACTCGCGATAAAAATGTAACTGCAGGTTTTGGTAAGAAACTAAAAGCCAAGACGACCAAAAAGTATTTTTTCCGCTGGCTATATGGTCTTCACACAACAGTTGCTTTGCGGTGTTTTACTTTAAACTATTTTTATACAAGGTTAGGCTAATGATAGAAGACACATACTAATACAGGTCATAGCTGGAGTTCTTTCAACAGTGACAGAACATACATTTGTCTTCATTAGCTGCTAATAAAAATGGTAGTAAATATATTTACTTTATGCAGCTTGAATTTTCTGGGAATGTACTTTCTTAGTTTGTCCTGTAAATCTGAATGTCAAGACCATGTAATGGTAAACCAGATACACACTGAAACTGTACTGTACTTTCGACTACACTTTCGACTCAAATTATATTTCCCATACTGCACGCAAGGTCGTGTAGTATTAGGAAGAAAAAACAAACTCTTTCATATTTCCCATACAAATGCAGCAACCTATACATATTAATTTGGCTTAAGGCAATAATGTATATATACTTCATCGCGACGTCAAGTACCACGTGGTGAAAATAGTACATGACGTTCATATTTATGACAATGAAATTGTATTGATGACAGATTCATAGACGATCGTCGTTGCAGCGAAAAACAATAGCAATCAAACTCATTATTGTTGCTGAAATGATATTCTAATTGTCTGAAAGAACGTTTTTATGATTCAGATGGCCTGAGAGTATGAGAAAAAGAAAAGAAGATAAAGAGAGAGAGAGAGAGAGAGAGAGAGAGAGAGAGAGAGAGAGAGAGAATGTGTGTGTGTGTGTGTGTGTGTGTGTGTGTGTGTGTTTATGATTCAGATGGTCTGTAAGTCTGCAAGAGAGTATGCTAATGATAAAGATGACACGAGAGCATGATAGTGTGTTTATGATGGAGATGACCTGAGAATATGATAGAGAGTATGTGTTTTTGATTCAGATGGTCTTAGAATATGAGAGAGAGAGAGAGAGAGAGAGAGAGAGAGAGAGAGAGAGAGAGAGAGAGAGAGAGAGAGCTTGTGTTTATAATTCAGGTGACCTGTCAGTCTGCAAGAGAGTGTAATTATGATAAAGATGACACCAGAGCATGATAGACAGAGTGTGTGTGTTTATGATAATGATGGTTAGGGAGTATGAGAAAGAGTGCGTTTATGACAAAAGATGCCAGGGTGGATATATGAGAGAGAGAGAGAGAGACAGAGACAGAGAGACACAGAGAGACAGAGATGGAGGGAGGGAGAGAGAGTTTATTTTTTAAATGGCCCGTCAGTCTAAACAAAGTATGTTTATGATGAAGGTGTCATGAGAGTATGAGAGACAGAGTGTTTACGATCAGAATGGTCTGACAGTCAGCGTGACTGTGTTTATGATGAAGACAGTTTGTCAGTCTAAAAGCGTGTTTATGATGAAGATGTTATGACAATCCGACTGTGATTTTTTTTTCTGATTAAGAGCGCATGTCAGTTAGAATGCGACTGTGTTCATGATGAAGATGACTCATTATTCACATTTTTGTCAACCCAACTTGAGTGGAAAGGGAGACATTGCCGGCACATGCTGCCGCCAACATTATGGCAATAGGTTTTAGTAAATTTGTTTAGCTATGCATCTTGTCATGTTGTATGTTTTGCAAAGATTTGTTTCCTTCTCATCCCGTTCCCTTTACTAAAGCTAGAAGAATATTGCAACATGCCGCTTATACCCCACGATAAAGGACCTAAACGCCATCGAAAACCACAAAGTATGTTAGTTTTCCCTGGGAACGGCGATTGTTTTGGCATACTTATATTTGAGCTCTTGTCGTCATATGTGCAAATACGAATTCAAATATCCATATAACATTTTCTTATAATGTGGTTATGTACAGTTGTTTATTTGACAGTAATGCAAAAAGAAATAAATTAAAAGGAACAGAAGCAATCATTTTGCAAGCCTTGAATGTACGGTATACTGTAGGTCTGATTGACAAGTGGTGTATCATTTTGCAAAGCAATCAAGGAGTTTTGTTATGGATTCTTGGACAATGACAGAGATGTACCCAAATGTAATCTAGGATACCGCAATAAAGTTTCATAAACAAACTTACAAAAACTTCCACCTGAAAGTCCAGAATCTACATTCCTAAACATTGCTGCTTCTGGAGTTGCTAAACAATATACACATGAGGCAAGTTTTTCCTCTTCTTCTGTGCCTTAAGCCAAATGTCGTAAATTACAAAACAGATTAGTGTATCCTAAATCGTTTTAATATCAATATGTGCCTATTGTTTATTTCTAACTACAGGAAAACGTTAACAATACTTACTTAGCCAGGAGATTGTATGGCATGGCCTGTTGCCCTTCCTCTGTCGTCTGCACTCCGTCTGTTTATTATCACTACTTCTAATTTATTTTGTCGTGAAACTTTACACATGCTTTCATCCGAGGAAGAGTTTATCCTAAATGAAAATGGTATCGTAGGGATATCAATTATCAACAATCTTCTGTTGCTACTCCTCCGGAATGAAGGTCATTTCAACGCGGGGAATTAACTGCGATTATTACTGTGATATCTAGTTCCTCCTAAAAATAAGTTGTTAATCTTATATCACATAAATCGACCATGGCGGACATCTTGAACCTATTGTCATTCTTGAAGAATGAATGATAGTTTTCAACAATGAATAGTTACAAAATATATCTTATCTTCAATCATGGTAATTGTTTTTCTGAAGGTATTTTCTGAGAATAATGCAGATAACAAATCATAAAGTAGATTGGAATTATGCTTTTAAAACTAGGACAAATGCATCATGTTCACTTAGAGTATGAAAATGCAGTTTTTGAAATTTATGCGTGATTAAGACGAAACAATGGATATTACAAGAGGAATGGGAGGAAATGATACGTGTATTCAGAAGTAAAAGGAGAGAGAGAGAGAGAGAGAGAGAGAGAGAGAGAGAGAGAGAGAGAGAGAGAGAGAGAGAGAGAGAGAGAGAGATTCCTGAATTTAAATTTCTTATTCCAAATCATTATCTTAAATGGTATTTATGATAAACTCGAAGCATGAGCAGACGTTTCTAGAATATAAATGAAGGAGTTCTGTTAGACATGGAGGAACTTGTGACAATTGTGTTTACAAATGTTTGAATCTTAACAAAAGTTATTTTTCTCAAATTGATGCTTCCATTTATATGGCCAAAATATCATTCAGTATGTAAATATTTATATACCATTTCAAACTGAAAAGTCTTTTTATTATAATTGATGAATGAACCAACATGTACAAGTTAACAATTTATTATGACAAAGATTACTAGTTTTACATTTATGATAGGCTAATGTCTTTGGAGCGGTTTTCAAAATAATTTGTATCAATTTACTGCCGAGGAGTTTTCTTGGTTGTAATAGCCATACAAGATAATATATTTTCAATAATAAATCTTGTGATAGCATTTCATTAATTTACAATTAACATCATGATCTGACATAAAATACAACCATAGGGCATGCGGCATCGGAATGTATTTCAGTGTATTTTCACAAAACTAAGAGTGGAATGATACATTGAGACAAGCTTTGCATTGAAGAGATGAAATAAGTATTCATCAGTTCAGGAGCAGATTCGATACACTAGCCAACCTGATGAAAACTGACTGCAAATTGAATTCCATCCATCTCAGACACTTATGTTGAAACAAGCAAAAAGGTGTTGGGCTTCAATCCATAGAATACCATTTCATACAAGATGACAATCTACGAGAGATGAGTACTGAAAAGACGACTGCTACCCAAAAGTTTACAAACGTCAGGAGCAACTCGCGACGGCCAAGAAACGGAAAGTTAAAATGTCAGACGAAGGACCAGCAGTGAGAAAATAGCCGACATCAATAGGTGAAGTGGGGTTAGGAGCCTAAATGTCAGATGGCACCAATCTATAAGATATATTTCATTGCCACTAGTACTATTAATTATAAAATACTTACACCTTAGAGAGTAAACTGAACAAATTCTTATTTATAAAAGAAACAACAAGCATCACCCTGAAGTAGATGAAATAAATTGTGGATGGGTTTTTGCTTTTATGTCAATTTCAACACAAGATCTATGGGGCCTTTATATTTGGCTGAGAAAGAACCGCTTACCCAAAAGAAGATACTTGCCGGCTCTCTCTCTCTCTCTCAGAAACCCACATTTGTCAAGCCTACACTCAAATCAATTCATGCGAAAGATCAGTGATATCTAAACCCGATTGTCTTAGACCACTCGACCTTCCGAAGAAAAAATACATTATAAGTTAGATGGGTTTTACTAAGACTGCAGTGTGTGCAATACATATGATTTTTACATACACACATGTTGTTCGTCTGTCGATTCGACGAGGAACTCTCTAACCCATCCGAGGTTTGGAGGTACTAGTTTTGTTCTGTGCTTGCGCAGGTGGCTGATGAGACAAATCCTTGCACAGAAGGTTCGTTTTCATAAGGGAGAGGGGATGAGTGGGACATCTCCAGGAGGTTTGATGGCGCGTGCGTTTCTGGGTTGCCTCTTCCTTAGCTCAGCAGCTGCTTTCCTGCTAGATTTGCACCGCTTGGAGCCTTTATGCAAAGATGAACGCCAAGTGACTCGACCGCTTGTTGCTTGCTTCCAGGAATCAGGGTTTATGTTGAATGCTTTCAATGCAGCATTAAGATTGTCTTTAAAGCTTTTCTTCTGAACTCCGTGTATTCGCTGTTCTTGTTGTAGCTCGCCATAGAAGAGACTCTTAGGCAGCCGGTGGTCTGGCCTGGTTTGATGCCGGGTGTGACGTGAAGTAGTTGACATTTGTAACACGCACAATGAAGAGAATGTTGTTATAGTTCTCATTTAATGCCCTTTAAATTTCTTTGGATAGTGTACTTCTGCAAATTTTACATGATCGAAGCACACAGCAACTTTTAAAATGAATGCTCCCTTGTGTTCCAAAGGGAATTAGATTTAAAGTACACTATATTTATTATAGTTGTTAAAATTGGCAAACGAATTGTGCCAAAACAAACACACCACCGCCTTCTGAAAGAGCAATGAATGAACTATCAAATGTAAAAAATGTAAATTAAGATTTTGGCTCTTCTTTGTTTTTAATTTACAATGTACGTGTGAAGTTAAAAATCTGAATGCACCAGCGGAGCTAGTAGTTCCGTTTTATACTCCAAAAAACATATTACGCACATACATCATATAAAATTTAAAGGCAATTAAAGTTATCTGAACAATGCAAACGATGCACAAGGTTTTTTCTTTTTCAAAACGTCAGTATAATCTGCGAGAAAATCAAGGGAAATTATATTTCTTTAAATATCTAACCCATTGTATATTTTCATATGTAGAGAAACCAAAATATTGAAAGCGATGTGCATAAACAGTGTTTCTTAACTCCAATACAACTATTTTTTCATTTTTTTTCACTATATATTTTAGAACTCCTGAACTAAAATAAATCATTTTTAAATGATACAAGTCTTCACAGATATGATTACTTCTTAAGTAATTGAGAAACGACTAATGCAACACAGATATTATTACATCTATTAAATGATTCAATTGTATTTTAAATGGTTTCAGAGTTTTAACCAATTTAAGTTTAGTTTAATTAATTGAATATGTTTTAATGTTATCCATTAGTAACATCGACCATTTCTTTTGAAATTGTCTACACACCTAACAGGAACTCCATTGCACACCTAGCCTCACCTGTTGTTCGCCGAATTTAAGGGCTCACGTGCATCCCATGCAGGGTGGTTTGTTTAGTAAAGCAGTATACTTGCTTTGCGCTCTCGCCGTGCCCTCAAACACAATCTATTTGCGCATGCGTAATTCATAACTTTAAGCAGGAAGACCGATTACTGACGATTTGTGTGTACATTACAGAAATAAATCATGTCACCAAGCTGGGACTTTTTCGGGTAAGTTTCTTTCTTCTTCACATTGGGCTACAAAAATCGTACATTCAGAACTTTAAATGGCGTTTAATAAAGCTGGACCTTAAAGTTAATGTGCAGTTGAAGCTGATTATTTCGTTCTGTAGTCTGATCCAAACAAATTAATTCAGCTGAACTATACGTGTCTTCATGATATTTGATCTGAACATAATAGTTTCACTCATGTGGATTCCACGTGGTAATATCCAACACATTTTAGACACAAGATCTTCAGTTTGAAATAAACATCTGCATATCTTATAAGTAAATTATTTGGTTCATAAAGATTGAGATCCACATAGGTTTGACATACTAAAGGTTGATTAGTCTTTCTATTATACATTTACTCACAAAATAATGTATATAGTTCAGACAGATGACATCAACCACCACTGCCATGCATGCATAGAAAGATCTGAACATAAAATATCAAATAATATGAGTTACTTTATGAGTTAATAGAGAGACGTATCATGTTGTTCTTGTGCACGTCCAGTCTCTATCTGCAGTGGTAAACAATGATGTGACATTTAAATCAACGAGTAATGTTGTTTTCAATTAAATACCCAATAACAATATACATATATAAATTAAGTCCGCGTACCGAGAATCAATACGTCAGCTAGATTTGTGATCTAGTAAACTCCGGTCAGTTGACACAGGTACTTTTAAATAGATTAAAAGGCGTGTTAATAAATAATTCATATGTTCACATGGACAGCACACCACAATCTCTCTCTCTCTCTCTCTCTCTCTCTCTCTCTCTCTCTCTCTCTCTCTCTCTCTCTCTCTCTCTCTCTCTCTCTCTCTCTCTCTCTCTCTCTCTCTCTCTCTCTCTCTCTCTCACATGGATGCTGGAAGTCATGGGCTCAAACCCGGGTAGAGTTGTACCAAAGTCTCCTAACAATTGCACAAGCTGCTGCATCGCTTGGCGTTCTGCATTAAGAGGCTAGTGTTAGGACTTGGGCCTGGTGTCAGCATCATGCGACAGGAGTGCAGCATCATGGTACATGTCTACAGACTAAAGTCACCGTAGACAAATGACTAAAACTGATTCTTTGTAATTTGGATTTGTTTTGTAGCTTTAAGAATTGTTTAGTCATAAAAATGTTCTATGTCTGCAGTGAGGCAGTTTATAGTGATGTCTAGCAATGGGGCATCATGCTGCAGACATGAAGCATGATGTTCCACCCAGTCACATTATCCTGACACCAGTCCGACCAGTCCTAACACTAACCTCGTAATGATGTGTGCCCAGCGAGGCAGCTGTTAGTATCATTTGGTATGACTCGTTCGGCGATCGAACCCACGACCTTCTCATCCGAGGCGGACGCTCTAACCACTAGGACACCAGTACGGTTACTACAATGTTAAAGCGTCGTAAAAATGCACAACTCACCTTCTCTCTGATAAAAATACTGCGATTTTATCAGTGATAATTGTAATGGTTTTCACTTTTAAATTATATCTAAGATGAGCATTGTAATGCAAACAACATAATCGTTGCTATTCTAGTTATTATCTTATCCTGCTTGCTCGACACCTCCGTCACATTATCATCATGATCCCATAGGTGCTGGAACAAGCGCTTTACAAATGGAAAGACACTTAAGCGCGGTATAATCTAAACTGCTAATATATTTGACACGAGAGATCTTTATTTGCGTGTTTATTTTTTCTTTTTCTCAGTAATTAACCTTTGTACGACTGCATGATTTTGGCCTAAAATTAGATAAATGACACATAATACGTTGCATCCGATACGAGTAGTTTTCCACAACAATACGCAAAAACATACTTGGAAGAATATGTTGCCAGTTGTATGGTTGTTGTTGTTATAGGGTTTAGCGCCATTTTGCAGCACACAATACTCTATACGTGGCGGCCAGGATAAGAGATGGTGGAAGAACCCGTGAAAACTCCTGAAAAAATCACTGACTCCCGAGAAGCTACTGGCAAGCTTTCTCACATACCCACATTGTCCGAATCTGGGACTCGAACCTAGGGCATAACCGACTTTTGATCCGGAAATCGGATTCCACCGGATAGTATGAACTTCCGATTAATTGAAGTCGGACAAGGCAGGAACGACCGATTCGGATAATAAAAATAATAAAGTTGAATTTTTATAGCACCGTGTCTAACACTGCGTGTCATTCGATAGTGCGTTAATAAAGTTAAATAGAAGTCAGAAAAGTCCAATATGGTCAACACAACCACGCTGTGAGACAATCTATTTGAACCGACGGGTGAAAACCGGAAATGAAGCCGGATATGGTAAAGTACTAAGTAACATGCTAGACACGGCAAAACCAGATACCAGAAACCCGGAAACGGAAGATGAAATTTTTTAGAAAAAAAAATACGGATTTAGCATTTCCGATTAATCGAATCGTATCCGGAATCGGAAAAATTTCATGCCCAAAATCCGGAATCGGAAATCGGTAGAAAAATGCTAATCGGTTATGCCCTACTCGAACCCACCCAGACAGATGAGATGGCATTAATCCTTAACGGAAATCGCTTAAGACCACTCGGCACTTTGGGGCCCCGATCTCTCTCTCTCTCTCTCTCTCTCTCTCTCTCTCTCTCTCTCTCTCTCTCTCTCTATATATATATATATATATATATATATATATATATATATATATATATATATATATATATATATATATATATATATACACACAAATTATGGCTCTATATAACTAAGAATGTGTTAATCATGCTGTAAAACATTTTTGTTAATACACTGTTGATATTGTCAACATCTTGAAACCAAAATCATTTTTAATACATGACGGGAATAGTTAACTAACGTTTACTTTAGCTGTATCTTGTCACAACCTAATCAGATGGCGATCAGACCTTGACAAAGAAAGTTCTTTAAATCTAGGACCGCTCCGGTGGCCTATCAATAAAACCAACATGCTTAGGGAAGCATGTGTTAATTTCAATGACAATGAACTTGATTAATATTGCTCTGTTGTGGGATGGGGGTGGTTCATAACTAAAATGTATTGTCATTAGAAAACTTAGATTTATTGCCATAGTTTTCCTATTATTAATCTTCAGATATTTATCAGCCTTTGAAATCAAGACAAGACATGATGAACGGTCAGACAAGAGCAAACCGAATGTTTTCCTATACTAGACAAGGCTCTCTATCCATGACAACACCATAACTTTCTGGCAGACATTGACAATATTGTGCAACCTTTGAAACAGTGAAACATGTGGATAAAGAAAGTCTAAATGAGACAGACAATGAAACATGTGAATAAATATATAGTTCAGGTGGATTCTTAACCAGAAGTGTACGGGTTCGATTACCGCCATATATTCAATCCTGATAAGTTACCGTTATTTATCGTTAGGCAAGGTACACCAAACCAATCCTATCTGAACAAAGAGATATACATGAACAGCAAAGAAAAGCAAGACACACAACGAGGCGCGCCTAATCAACCGACGGGTATTGGGACCCCGAGTGGCCGAGTGGTCTAAAGCGCTGTCAGTTACGGACCATTGCCATCTCACATCTGCGTGTGTTCGAGTCTAAAATTCGGCAAATGTAGTTGTGTGAGAAAGCTTGCCAGTAGCTTCTCATGTGTCGGTGGTTCATTCCGGGGGTTGTCTGGGCTCTTCATCAACCGTTAATATTTGCCGCCAAGTATAGCCTATATTGTGCTAAAACATGGCGTTAAACCATATAAAGAAAAACAACTGTTATTCAGACAGATGAACAAAAAGAACCACAACAACAGACTTGTGGCCAAATAAGTCAGACAGTTAAAAGCATAGGAAAGACAAATCATAGATAATAAGACGCAAGACAGATAGTGTTTTATTTGCATGATACATAAACAAACGCAAGACAGATAGTGTTTTATTTGCATGATACATAAACAGACACAAGACCGTGTTTAATTTGCAAGATACATAAACAGAAGCAAGACAGATAGTGTTTTATTTGCATGATACATAAACAGACACAAGACAGATAGTTTTATTTGCATGATACATAAACAGACACAAGACAGATAGTGTTTCATTTGCATGATACATAAACAGACACAAGACAGATAGTGTTTTATTTGCATGATACATAAACAGACACAAGACAGATAGTGTTTCATTTGCATGATACATAAACAAACACAAGGCAGTGTTTAATTTGTATGATACATAAACATACGCAAGACAGATAGTGTTTTATTTGCATGATACATAAACAGACACAAGACAGATAGTGTTTTATTTGCATCATACATAAACAGACACAAGACAGTGTTGTATTTGCATCATACATAAACAGAAAACTGAAAAAATGCAGATACCATTTGAAAGCATTCTCACAATTCCTTTAAAATAAAACAAACATAAAAAATAATGTACATTTGTTTTCTTTTCTTATTTCAGCATGGCGTGGTTCAAGGCGTTCCGAAATGAATTTGGTTACGCTTACTACGGTGAACAGCGATTGCCAGTTATGCTGGATGTTCCCTTAACTGTCGTCATTTACGTTTGCTTGTGCATATCGATTGCCTTTCTGATAGCCGCTGCTGGAATACAAGGAAAAGAGGTTCGATAGCTGTATGGGCACCACAGAACCAAACAATAAACTAACCAACTAAGCAATCCATTAGACATCTTACTAACTCACTTTGCAACCAAGCACCATACCCAACCGATCAATCAATCTAGTGTGTTACCTAATAATGAATGCGTCTGATGTAAACATGGAGGCTGTATGTGATTAGGATTGTTTATTAGCTTTAACAATTTTTCAGTCATATCGAATATATTGTTCTGCAGTGTGGCATTTTATAATGATGTCTGGTACTGGGGCATTATGCCGCAGACATGTAGCATGATGTCCCACCCAGTCACAGTATCCTGACACCAGGCCGACCAGCTTTAATACTAACCTCGTAATGCTGGGCGCATAGTGACACAGCTGTTTGTACCATTTTTGTAAGTCTTTGGTATGACTCAGCCGGGATTCGAACCCACGACATCCCGCATCCGAGACGGAAGCTGTAACCACTAGGCCACCGGAGCGGTATAACAAAGAGGCTAGCATCACTATTACGTTTGGTTTTTTTAATCGTTTCTGATAGTCATTTAAACTGTCATATAAAAGATAATGTCCTTGTAGAGTACTTTTTGAGATCTCCTTATTTGGTAAATTCTTTTAACATATGGACAAAACGTCATTACTTATTTGTTTATAAATGAATTGTACGTTTCAGAGATGGTACGCTTTGATTCGCCAAGTATACAGCTTGCTCGTTGGATCAGTTATTCTCGGTAAGCCCACCCTTCCACGCACCCCACCCATTCTCTCTCTCGATCATATCACAACAACAAATACATTTTAACTCAATTATTTTTAGAAGATTTTAAAGTAGGTAAGAGTTGCGGGGAAATGTGAAAAAAAACAGAAATGAATTACATTAGTTTCAAAATTAATTAAAAATCCATTTGAAACAAATTATTTGGCAAACAAACTCGCTTTTTTTCTTCTGTTAATTTACTTTCTCTTCTTCAAATCACTTTAATCTTCATCAGCATCCTTTTTCTTTCCCTCATCATTTCCTCTATTATTATTATTATTATTATTATTATTATTATTATTATTATTATTATTATTATTATTATTATTATTATCCAGTGAGCATTTTCGGGCATTCCTGGCAGGTTGCATATAACGATATCAAAGCACCGTACCTCTACAGATCGGATAACTATATTGACGGCAAGATTGGCATCAAGATTGGTCTTTATACAGTCAATATAACTCTTACAGGTAAAATTAATTATGTGCGTCGAATATATGGGTTTGTTGCATGCTCTAGATGGTATATGTATGGAACACTACTATAACGTGGATTGTTGTAACACTAATTCCAATATAACGCGATCAGACTCTAGTTTAATAGAAATTTCGTACTATTTTTGGTTAATGCGTATTACTGTCTATTGAGTTAATGATATTGTTATCAGCTATTGAATATTAACGCATGTTTTATTTAGAAGTAATTTCTCCAGCTATTGGTTGTTGGTTTCCATGTTTAAGCTAGAAGTATCTGTTGCGAATTTACATGTATGTTAAAAACTGGATATTCTTTAACAAACTACTGTGTGCTATTGTATATTTTCTAAGTTAGAAATATTGTTACCAGCTATTGCAGCCCGATACTTCCCGCGTCGATGCTTCTCACCGATGTTTATATGGTTCTCCTTCCACTAGTTACACATGCCGCCATGTATATAGCCTATCAAGTTTTCTCACATATACTGGTGGAGCCCTAGACTTGAACCCACGCGGTCACATGTTAGAGGCATCCTATTTCTACCTGCATATTGCAGGCCTTCCATTCTGTTCGCAATCGTGGATTAGTGGCTGATACTTGGCCCATGAATAACTGATGACCAATTTCCTCTCAAGGGCTTCAACCACTCTGGATTCCCAGGGTCATTTCTAACAACATCACTTGCTTAGTACTTCATGACCACAGTACAATATCTGGTCTGAAGTTGGTGTCACATATACCCGTTAGCAACTTGGCTGTCCTTGTAAACCACTCCGGTTGCCTAGTGGTTAGAGCGTCCGCCACAAGAGCGGGAGGTCGTCGGTTCGATCCACGGCCGAGTCATACCAAAGACTTAACAAAAACGGTACTAACAGCTGCCTCGCTTGACGCTCAGCACTAAGAGGTTAGTGCTAAGACTGGTCGGCCTGGTGTCAGGATAATGTGACTGGGTGGCACATCATGCTACATGTCTGCGGCATGATGCCCCAGTGCTAGACATCACTATAAACTGCCTCACTGCAGACACAGTAGCGATATGACTGAAAATTTGTTAAAGCTACATTTTTAAAAAAAATCCTAATCCTAATCCTATCCTTATCTCACAGCATTATCCTATTAAGAGCTGCTCGCTATATGGCTCATGATTCGGTCGTTTGCCTTTGTTCCATGGCGCTTCTCCCAAAACTCATGTATGTGGATCCGCTTTACACTCGATGTTTATTCATCCTGACTAAATACATACTGATAGCAATAGCAGCAAGCACTCCAAGTCTTTCAAGTAATATCGGAGGTCAATCTGCCGCCTTCTGTCTTCATCCACTGCATTCCGATACCTTTTCATTCGGCCTCCGAAGCTCTTCTCTCACATTTGCAATTTGTCTAAGTCTGTGGTGTTCTTTCTGTGCTGTATTTCTCTGCTTCTTTTCACCTAGTGGCCTAGTGGTTAAAGTGTCCGCTTCGGATGTGAGTGAAAGGTTGAGGGTTCTAACCTCGGCTAGTCATACCGAAGACTTATAAAAATGGTACTAACAGCTATCTAGCTAGGCGCTCAGCATTTAGAGGTTAGTGTTATTACTGATTGTACCTGTGTCAATATTATCTGATTGAGTAGGACATGATGCTGCACTTTCTTGGCATAATGCCCCAGTGCTAGAGATCAATATGATCTGCCACACTGCCGACATCGTAGCAAATATGACTGAAAAATTGTTAATGCTGCCTGAAAAGTCCAAATCACTTACAACACACACATACACACACACACACACACACACACACACACACATACATACACACATACACACAGATATACACACACGCTGATTCTTCTCTCCTATTTCAGTCCAATTCTTTTTCATACAAAACATTATAATATATCTTTCTGAAAATATGATCTGCAAATGATACTTCTTATAGTTGGTTTTCGTCTACTATAAATTGTCACGTTGCTGTTTTATTTTAACTCGTGTGCCTTTTCTTCAGAACCACATCTCATTTCACTTATGTCTACTGCTGAAGAACGCTTTCTTTTACTGCTGTTGTCCTTCCCGGTGTATTCGATCTAGTCTCCCGTTCAAATTGACCGAAGCATCTGTATTCATCATGATGCTGCTGAGCTCGTTTTCGTCATCGATCAAATGGAAGTGCTGCAGACTGCGGTGTGTATCATGGTCTATCTTTTCCTCCGTCTCTCCAGGTTACACTGTGCGTTGTACAGTAGATTTAGGATCCAAGGAAAGCTCACTTTAGTACGGTGACTTATACGTCCCTTTCGTGTTAACCTGTTTTTCATAACTTTAGCATCGAGATGTATTATTACTCTGGCTCTCTTTCAGAAGATCTAGCATGTTTGAACAAGTGATCTGGTCTTTTATGTTTCATCTTCCCAGCTCTCGTGTGATCTTGAGGTTATTGTCATCGCATATCTATTCTTTAGTAAAGTAGTAATTTTCTACTTTACAGATGGGCCCCGAGTGACCGAGTGTTCTAAAGCGTTCTCCATTACGGATGACTGCCATCTCACCTCTGTCTGCGTGGGTTCGAGTCTCGGATTCGGCCAATGAGGTTATGTGAAAAAGCTTGCCAGTAGGTTCTCGTGGTTCGGTGTTTCTGGGAGTTTCTGGGTTTTTCCTCCACCATTAATACTGTACGGCATGTATAGCCTATCGTGTGCTAAAAACAGGCGTTAAACCCTACAGCAACAATTACAACTACTTCACAGAACTTGTACTCTGTCTTGCTAGGTCGACATATATGGTAACAATAACAATAATACGCAGACTCCAACATTTTTTCAAGCAACATGTCATATGCTAAATTTAACACAACTTATACTAAAATTATAATTTCCCTGATTACTCACAACCTTTTAAATTTGCAGGTTATTTTGAAGGAAACAAAGTAGATTACAATGAAGAAATTTTGTTAGAAGACAGTAAGTATAAGTAGTCTTTTTTATCATTTTACTGAACCAATAGGTAAGACTTGTATAATACCCAACAATATTTATTGCTCTTAAACTTAAGTCATAATTGATACCTATCCATCACTTTTACAAGTTTATATATATATATATATATATATTCGGTTAGACACAAACATTGTTCTTTAGTTCAACATATTAGAAGGGTCCGATTTTTTGTATTTTTTAACATTTATTATACTTGCTCTGTAACGGGATGATCAGTATTTGAAGTCAGATCCTACGTCATGTTTGTGACTTAATAGAAATGACGTATTTGTATGGGATCAGTTATCCATACTAAATATATATCGTGTATGGAAACAAAGTATACAAATGGTGGTTCAGTATATTACACCTCATTTTAATTATCTTGCTATATAATGATCTTTTGAAAGCAATACACAAACACGTAATGGTACTTTTTCGTTTCTCACTTAATATAGAAGTTTCTAATATATTTGAAGTTAATGGACCTGTAACAGAACTGTACCATGCGCTAGACCGTGGTCTCCCTCACCCAATTCTGATGGTCTTGGAGCATTTCGATGTCGACGAGGGAGGTCTCAGATTCGGCAGGAGCTGCAAAATTGCTGGACATTTTGCTGGAATTCTTTTATGGTAAATATTTTGAATACTGTTTCGTAATTCCACCTCTTATCATTATTTTATTTTATTTTAATTTGGAAAAATAATGATGTTTTGGAAGCGTCCATAGTGTAACAGTCGCTTTACCTCAAAATTGTATGCATGAAGTACGGTGCCTTATGACAATTATTTTTCGATTGAATTGCAATGTACTGCAAACAAATAGTGTATTGTATAATCAAAGTATCAAAACCGGTATCGTTACACTCAATTTAAGCCTCTTTTAATCTGTTTTAAATAATAACCATAACATATTTACCAAAACTTAAAATAACTCACTTTAATTATGTTTTAAATGTTGAATGTTTACACTGGAAATATTAGATTTGTGTTGTTAGTAAAATCATTTCCACTTTACTCAATGTGAAGGAATACCTATTAACTGCAACCCTTTACAGAACGGAAGTCAGTTATGTCTGCATTGTCATATAGGTTATGCTTCGCAATTCGTAGGAACAAAGGTCACCAGAATCGTGCGTAACAGAATATATAATCATAGCAGTGGCTTAAAGACAAAGCTGTGTAGTCTGCCGTGAAACGAGTTCTAGTGCTTATCATAAATTCAAACGGAATTTTGGTCAAGAATAAGTAGCGAGATATTGCAAATGCATACGGTTCTAACCAGTTTCATACTAAGGCTATTTCGATATGATATAATTGGTTTTAACTTATTTTGGACTATTGCCAAGCTTCAAACTTGGAAAATTACTCTCCGGATACCACAATTTTGCATAGAAAAACGAAACATTCTCGGTACATCACACCTTTTACAATTTATTCAGAGATAAGGTTTGCAAAGTTTACAATATTTAACAATAGTTACGATGTTGTTACAGGAAAATGGATAGTCAAGACTAATTAATGTGTAATTGGGAGTTTAAACAAGAAAAATGTTTGTGTACATTTGCCATATGACTTAGTCTGTTTAAAGAAAGGCCGTACATGATATTGTTGATAAAATATATCAAATGTGTAAGAAATTAAAAAACAGGATATCGATATGAAACTTTGTTTTTAAAGATTGCCCGTGTCCTATTTTTATTATCTTTTCAGTAGAATATAGGCCAATATAAATTTGAATACATTATATTCATGAGAGGAAATTTTAATAAAGTGTATAACCTTTACTTTAGGACGGCGTTCGCCTTTTGGATCGCATCAAACATAATTCTTTGTAGCGTAGTTTGTAATGGGGCTGTCTGCTTCAGCGCATCGGGAGTGTGCATGGTTCTAGCTATAGTGGTATACCATCACCTGAACTTATCCTTGGGGTTCAGACTGCCAGGATCTCAAGGAGAGATGCAACTGCGCTACGGCTGGTGTCTCTTGTCTACTCTGATTTTAGGTAAGTAACAGACTTCTTACTTTGTAAGCTATATGATAGTATGTTATATAGATCGATCAAATTATTGAACGAGTCAATCAGCTACTAGTTGAATAATTATTCCAACGATCAGAAGATACAGTTTGATTGATGAAGACTTTATATCGTTGTTTGCATAATTGAACGAAAGGATGAATTTATCCGGTGAATAAGAGATGCAGTTATCATGATTTGTTTGTTTTTCGGTCGGAGTTATTGATAGATAGGTCGGTTAATTTATAAGCTGATTGATTTTAAAATGGATAGCTTGACAGATGCAGGAAAAGAAAGAGAAAGAAAATATAAAAATTGACATACCTGTCGATCAATGCAGTTAAATATATCATCAATTCATGATTTATATGAATCAATAAATTATTCATAAATACTTAACTAATTAATATTGTTATTTAGCTATAGCTTATTGAATAAAATTTAAAACAGGTGTAATACGTTAAGTTTATTTGCATACTTTTTAACTTAATTAAAGGTGTTACCTATCATATAGGGAACATGTTGAGAAAGACAATCCTAAACATAATATTACATTATTGTCATCTTACATTACGTTATAACTTCCATTTTGTCCACCTTTTGCAGGTATCATAACCACTTTGTTTGGAATCTTACTGATTCTGGCCGACTACAAGTATCCCCAAAAAGTTGCAGCTTTCTTTTTCCTGGAAACCCCTTTAGAATCCCACCATGAGGATTATACTTACAGATACCCCGTCCCAGTAGTGGACAATAACAAGACAGGCAAATACTATGCACCTCCTGTACAAGATAACAAGGTAGGCAGATAATGTAGACATGTAGTGCAAGAAACCACGATAGGCAAATACTTTACCCCTCTAGTGCAGGATAACAAGGTAAGCACAGACTTCTGGCCTTCCAATGCAAGATTGCATGCTGGGCAGATACTATATCCCTCATGTGCAGAATAACAAGATAAGCAGATACCCCGGCCCTCCAATGCATGATATCATGGTTGGCAGATATTCTAGTCCTCTAGTGCAGGATAACAAGGTAAGCACAGACTTCTGGCCTTCCAATGCAAGATTGCATGCTGGGCAGATACTATATCCCTCTAGTGCAGGATAACAAGGTAAGCAGATACCCTGGCCTTCCAATGCATGATATCATGGTGGGCAGACATTCTGGCCCTCCAGTGCAAGATTACAAGGTAAGCAGATACTTCTGGCCTTCCAATGCATGAAAGCATGGTGGGCAGATACTCTGCTGTAATATAACAAGATGGATGTAGAATGAATATCTAGTAAATAGCAAATAGATTAAAATCAATATATACAATGTAAGGTCATGTTCTTTTGAAACGTTGAATCACTAATTGTTTTCTTTGGTTTTAGAGCTGGTTCTTGATGGGGTGGACCTCGCGCCCTTTTGATTACGGTTCACCAATCGAAGTACCGCATTCATACCTGAATTATAACTTTGATCTCTATGAAAGTGAACAACTTAATTCGGACCAAATTAGCAGCAACCAGACCCAAACGAAATGCAACGCTTTTTTTGGCAGACAACTAAAACTTAGTTGACCGGGACGGTCAACACATTATCAGTTTGTATTGGTGACTTTAAGACCTACGTAATGTAAATCTCAGTTACGCTCAGATGCACTCACGTGAAAAGATATGATACGGGAGGAGGGGTGAGTTTACATCTGTTATGTACAACTGTACATGCTTAAGTAATTGGATAAACTTATATCATATCAATATTTTACATTAATACTGAACAATATAGCAATAATTAAAATTTAGAAAATAATATAAACATATGTAAATGTATTACAAATTCAAGTATGTTGGACTCTTTAGGATATATAATGCATATATAACTATATGGCGATGGAGATAATTTAGTTTCAGCTGCAAGTGGGTAAGAACAAAAATGCAAATACTGCTCTTACACTGATGTGTAGGTATGGGGACAGTGCGTGGGGAGAGTTGGTTGTTATGGGGTTATATCTTTGTTATAGGGTTATATCTTTAAATTGACAGTTATGTTCTGTGTTAGTAAGGAATTGGACATTTTAGAATTTTTGGTTTATGCTGTTCATTTTATACAGGTCACAGCCTCTATCCCTATGACTTAATTTGTCGAGAATCTCAATATGACACGTGACTGTATGCGCACACATACGAATCATCAAACAATAAGAGCTAGACAACAACAAAATAAACCAATGATGGATTATAGTGGTTTACTATATTGATATACACAAAGTGAAAATAATCGGATAGCTACTACGCTTAAGTCGGTAATTAGTTTCCTCAGTTTATAGCTGGTTAATAATTAGTATGCATAAGTCAGCAAACACCATAATATTTGTGTATTTTGAAATTTATATACTTTTTCTTTGACATATTATCTGTTAATCCACTAACACACGATTCTTTTGTTTTGTGATCGGAGTTGTCTGTCGTATTGCAGTTTTAGTCAACACAGTCTCTAAATTAGGCGTGCTAATTATTTTATCCTCTATAGCCAAATTATTTGTTTGTTTGTTTGATTGATTGTTGATAAATGCTGATATATTATTTGGGCCTCCGATAAATCTGGATGATGTATTCAGAGCTTCGGTCACCTTGTCGTTAGAGCGTCCGTCGCAGATGCGGCAGGTCGTGGGATCGAA
Organism: Unio pictorum; assembly: GCA_030141615.1. Lineage (NCBI taxonomy): Eukaryota > Metazoa > Mollusca > Bivalvia > Unionida > Unionidae > Unio > Unio pictorum. Next base: position 4,114,703 of record JARLTB010000128.1, on the reverse strand, counting down.
CCCTGGAAGAGTTTATACTAAAGGACGTCTAGAAATGGTACGAACAATTGCCTCGCAGCAGTAAGAGGTAAGTCTTAAGACGTCGACCTGGTGTTAGGTTTATGTGACTGGGTGGCACATCATGCTACATGTCTGCGTCATGATGCCACAGTGCAAGACATCAGTTACAACTGTCACACTGTAGACATCGTAGCGATATTACTCAAAAGGTGTTAAAGCTACGTTAAAACTCCAAATCACATACAAATCAAACGACACACCGATTAAATTATTTTGTAAATTTTGATTTTCTCCAGTCATTCGGTTAAGTAATACGACGCTTAAATTTGTCCATAAATTCTTTCAAATATTCTTCGCATCTACCTGTGAAAATTTTGCCATAATATACTAAGATATTTCTTTAATATCAAAATACTATGTCACATTTGGTACAAAAATATTTATCTGCTAGTGACCATCATTTATGCTATCTGTGTTGGTGTGTGTGCGCATACAATCGCCTTTAACGGTAAAATTCGCAAAGATCAAGTAATGAGGATTGAGGATGTAGCCAGTATAACCCCACCCACACAGAAAATGGTGGCAACAATGCTTCCATGGGGCCTATTAACCTATTACTTCTGTGAGTTTTCAAAATGCATCATACCGTCCAACAGTTGCGATAAATCAATGCATATCAAAATTATCCAACATTAGTCTTCCAACAATTTTATTGAAAATATCCCTTCCTCTGTTAAAACCATTATTTGGCTTTAATTCGACTTTATATTTTGTTATTATTCCAGAATAACGAGAAACGCCTTACAACGACACTTAACCGGTATCTGAATTATGGATTCGAGTGCAGTCAAAACAAAAAGAAAAGTCCTTTTTTCGGAGGTTCGGATAGCAATCTTTCAACCATACACGAAAGTGATGGCGCATTCAGTCCCGGTCGGCGTTTCCCAGAATAGCAATTAACACACGTTCTGTAAATTATGCTAATATCGTTGTACAATAAGATGCAAAATTAAAAAAAAAAAAAAACGAGTTGCTCACCGAACAGATTAAATGAGATTTGTGTAGACATAGACGTGAACGATATGAATATATGCTAATTTTCGGCCGCCAATATATTTGTTGACATAACAAATGCAAACATTATAACTGTCATTGCCAAGACTGAAAAAAATATTCAAAGAAACAATGGCACAGAGGACATATATTTTAAAACGTCGATATAATGTATATATATATATATATATATATATATATATATATATATATATATATATATATATATATATATATATATATATATCTATATATATATATATATATATATATATATATATATATATATATATATATATATATATATATATATATATATATATATATATATATATATATCGTTATGAAAATTAGTTTCAAGCGTATTTGGCTCTAGAGACAATAATGATTGCAGTTACATGAACTATGCCATAATATATGCAATCAAGAATACATTTTCGTACAGAATAAACATAAAATAACGCAATATATGGAATTTGGCTAAAGAGGTCATGTGCTTCCAGGTTTTGTCTTGAGAGTTCTAATAGTCTTTGATATTTTCCTGCGTGGAAAATGACTTCCTTTAAAGCAGCAGCCATATAATTGCTTTGCTTAGAAATTTCATCATTGTTCAAAGCATATTTAATGAAGTGTATTGTGAAGTTATGAATTTTTGCTTTCCTTGCGTGTTAACATACATCATTACAAAAGTCATGAAAGCTTTAGATAATCATTTGATATCGTTATCTATTGTACATATTCTTCATTGCTTCATCGTCTTCTCTTTTCTCTTCTTGATTGTTTTGTTTACTTATAGCTATGGGTGAAAACGATATTCGTTGGTACTTTTTTGGCTAACAAAATATGAAATACGTGTTTCTTACTTCTTTTTGTAATCATTTGATATTGTTATATATTCTACACAGTTTGCTCATTGTTTCCTTGTCTTTATTAGTTTTTTTTTTGTTTCTTATATTACTTTTGTTTGTTGTGTTTCGTTTGATTTGAATTAGTAATTAAAACAAATAATATATTTCATTAGTTTTATTTTGGTTGAAAAGATATGGAATGGGGTTTGTTTGTTTCTTCTATTATTGATGTGATATTTTTCTTGTGTTTTCGTTCTCTCAAGAAAGTACACTTATTCACAGAAGCCTTTGCGAGATGAGTTAATCTAGTCATTATTACATGTTTAAAATGTTCGGTTAAAGTTAACATGCTTTTAAGAGAAATAATAAAAATGAAAGACATTAGCTGTCCTATAATGGTTTGAATACAAGTGATGCACTTGTGCATAATTCTCCTTCAAAAACAACAGTGTCGTCATTTTCAAAATTACTATACTTACATCAATCTGATGGTAAGTACGTTTGTGCACAAATATGCAAATGTACGTCAACAAAAAATAGACCGTCCGGAAAGAATGAGATGGAAAACTTAAATTATTCACGCTGAACCTTGAAATGGATGGGTCGTCTTATTCCAATGAGGTACCACACAACGTTTCATCCCATTATCAATTATATAACCTTAAAAGGATTAACTTGGGAATAGAACAGTCAGTTACTGCAAAGGTTTACATAGGACATGCCAGTTACAAAGTCAAATAATTTTGTAGAAAGCCCACATTACAGTTATTGAGAAAGTAGAGATTTCATATATTCCAACCATATGTAAATGTCTTTCAAAAGAATGTTAAAAATGTAGCAGCATGCGTTTTGGACAATAAGGAATTTTCTTCTTTATGTAGGAAATGGGTAAACGAATGTCTGCTGATAATGAAAGATTATACGCTATCATTAGAATTAGAGTATAATCTATCATTAGAATAAAAGTATAAGCTATCATTAGAATAAAAGTATAATCTATCATTAGAATAAAAGTATGTTTACCACGTCTAGGCACGTTCGATACTTTCCAATTAAAGTTTTATATATAATGTCTGCAAATATATATCTGAGTAAAATTTGTGTCTCCGAAATCATATTGTAGTAAAACAGATCCTGGAAACATCACACGTCTATTTTGACATTGCCCAGTTGTAACGTCCTTTTGGATAGATATCTTTGGTGTATCGAGCCAAAAGTGCACACATATGCATAACCTAAATTGGTCCTGACACAAATAGGTGGAAATTTAAGTTCTAGAACCACCGATGTGTACTGCAATACAAACATCAACATCATTTACTTAGTCATCATTTTATACTTTGAATTCCTTAGATTCATAAAACAAAGTTTATAATCGTGTCTAAATAAATGAAGCACAAGGAAAGTAAAGTTTATTATTGATACCACTAAAGATTTTGTTTTGAATAAAAATTAATTTTAAGAAACTCTCTCTCTCTCTCTCTCTCTCTCTCTCTCTCTCTCTCTCTCTCTCTCTCTCTCTCTCTCCTCTCTCTCTCTCTCTCTCTCTCTCTCTCTCTCTCTCTCTCTCTCTCTCTCTCTCTCTCTACCAGTTAGACATTATAAGAACTCTTGTTGAAAAGAAATTTTCAATATGGCTGCTATAGCTGCAATATTGTATGTATGATTGGCAACATGTTCATGTCAAAACAGACCGATATTATAACGTTTATTGAGGTGAAACCTCAATAACATATTACAATTCAAAAGAAGCAAAGCCTTTTTCAAGAAGATCACTAATTTTTGGATCGGCTTAAATTTCATGTAGAACCAATTTGTCACCATAATAAGTCTTTTGGAGGAAGCACGTTGAGATGATTATCTGCTCAGACATTGGAGTGATAAAATTACCTTCCCGATGGTTATCGGAGTTCTCATAGTGAATATTATGTCTGACTCACTTTTTATTGAAGTACAAACTTGGTATTTACAAACACGTCAACTTCGGTATTAATGTATTCTTAAAGTATTTTTCAAAAATGCATTCCAATAATTTTTGAAAGTCCTGATGTAACCAAATGTCCTGGAATCAGTGTACTATAATCTAGAACAATGTGTTAATTAAATATCAGTTAGCACTTCCAATGATAGTGTAAACAAATCCTCTCAAAACAACAAAACCAAATTATTAACAAAGGAATAAATTTATTCCCTTTATAAAATCCCTATTTATACATATTTCCACCTGCTATATAACATAATTTCCAAAGAAAAAACGTCAATACGAGTTCAGGCAAGGCGATGGGTGCCATTTACAAGCTGACCTGGGTTCGAATAAAAAAAAAAAAATATAGAATAGTTACCGGCTGATCTTTCTAGGTATCGTGGTAGAAAATGACGTAATCGATGTCGCAATAATATAGACCTGATTTTATCAAATTCATCAAACGCTGGATGTTGACAACTGGCAGCATTTTATACTCATAAATTCCATCTGAAGTTGATAATGCCAAATAGTCTTGTGCTCTGAGTTTAATATGGCTAAATCCTTTTAAAAGGTCAAACGTTTTTGACATTTTTATACATAATTCATATCTCGGACGAGATAAACATTTCTGTTACGACTTTATGATCTTAAACTAAGTAAACGAAACGAGGTGAAACCAGCATGTGTATGATCCAAGTTACAAGAAAAAAAATTTAAAATGAACTTGAGTATTGTGAATTATGTCCTAAATAAGAATGCACCAAAGTCATGTGAACTTTATCCAATTCCAACATCACTGCTGCTTGAGTGCTTAGACCCAATATAGTATACACTACATGATGTTATTAATATATCTCACTCTCATCTGGGGAATTCTTATCATTTTTCAAAACTGCCATCGTAAAGCCTTTGATGAAGAAACCAAAAATTGACATTAACGATTTTAAAAAAATAAAATAAATAAAGCATAGTTTCTAATCTCCCGTTCATATAAAACAAAATCATCGAAAATGTTGCTCTAACCCAACTTGTACCTCATTTGAATTCAAACAATCTTTTTAGTAATGTACAGTCTGCATATCGTCATTGCCACAGTACTGAAACTACACTCCTGAAAGTATTTTGGATAGTGGGAAGATTACAGTCATATCACTCCTTGATTTGTCTGCAACATTGGGCACAATATACTATGCTATATTACTTTACCGTATCCAGCATGTAGTTGACATTCACGATACAGCCTTGCAGTGGTTCAAGTCCAACTCGTGAACAGGACAAATCGTATCTGCAAATGGAATAAACTCCAGTCCATGTGACATATGTTCTGGTGTTCCACATTAATTTGTACTTGGACCTGTTTTTTCTGCATTTTATTCACTCAGCCTCTCTCAAGTGCCATAGATCATTACCCTAGCCATCCAATTGAAGTTGATGCTACTATCCAAGGAGAAGAGAGATGCATTTCTGATGTGAAATCATGCATGACATGTAACAAGCTGAAGATAAATCCGAGACCATTCTGATCACAACACAAAGACGTTCTCATTCACATCATGTTAGCTCAAACAATACATATCAGCAAATTCAACAATACATTCACACAGTACGAAACTAGGTGTTACTATAGACAGTACTCTCACACTGCACCAACATGTCATGAACATATGCAAGGTTGCATGTCTTAAGCTAAGACGCATCAGCTCCATTCGCAAATATCTTTCAGTTGATGGCAACAAACCACTTGCGTGTTCATTAGTACTTTCAATACTAGACCAAATATTTTCTCTGTGCTACGTTTTACTAACGGAATCCAATATCGTGGTCTATTGTGTCAAATGCTGCAGACTAATCAAGCAGCGTGAGTACTGTAATCTTGCCTCTATCCAAAGCAAAGGGAATGTCATTAACTACTTACGAAAGATTAGTTTCACTACTGTGGCAATGGCGATATGCAGACTGTACATTGCTAAACAAACTGTTTGAATTCAGATGAGATACAAGTTGGGTTAGAACAAGCTTTATAAGATGTTTTATATGAACGGGAGACTATCAATTGGGCAGTTATTCTTTAAATCGTTATGGTCGAGTGTCGAACTATATGGAACTAGACAGGGTTAAACGTTGCCAAGTCACAATACACATTTTTAGCCTTGTGTACCACATTTAAAACCTAATGATAAAAAATACAAAATATGATCTAGATATGAATTAATATAATCTCACATGTTGCCAGGAGGCTTAACATTGTGTTAAAAGCCTAAGAAATATTGCAACTCTAGCATAATGCACAAATTATGGCTAGTGTTGTTTATTTCTAAAAACAAGGTGCCTACACCTTACACTTCACCCTCCTGGGGTTATACAAATTGGTACTATTATACAAATAAACAACTTAGTTTTTTTCAAAAATTGTGATATAGCTCAAAACTGAGCAATTAATAAATGTACTTAGTTTGCTAGTCCAAAACAATTTTATGAGGTACCAAGCTGTGTCGTATATAAATCTGTAATGTAATGGTCGTTAAACTATTTTAGCCTTTGTTTTCATATTTGTGCTTTACTACCAAACAACATTTTGGAAATAAAATGAATTGTTTTAACTATAAGTTGTGTTTTATTCATATCAACACTTATTCAACTTCATGTGTGATAATGGATAAATCATATTATATAATAACTAGGTCAAAGGTCAATGCCCCAATCAGTATGTACCTCTCCTACTTCAAAAAGTACAATTCACCTAAACAAAAGAACTTTTTATTTGTTTGGTAGATACAGAACTTAACACCATATACAGGTAAACATGGTCCAATCTTATTAAATTGATAAGCTTTGAATACTTTACATTGTCTGCAGATAAATGAGGTCACTAACCCCCAGTCCTCACACAAAGGTCTACCTACCCATCCTCTTTGTACCCCAATCTTGGAGCTGACGACACAGACATATAGCCATCAGACTATACCTGTTATAACTATAGTTACGAAATCCCCCATCCAAAGCCAAGTTGTGCTATTTTCTGAAACTTTTATACATGTTATTCTTAAAAGACTGTAAATTTTTGGCAAAAAATGCTTAGCATCCATTTGTTTTCCTACATCAAACTAGTACACTTCATAAATGCAAACCACATGCATGCATTTCTATGGATACACTGTGAAACTGTTCTTCCCTTTAGGTATCATGTTACCAATTGGTTTTTGTCCATAGACCTCAATACTAATGTTTTGTGAAATAAATATTCTTTCTATCCTACCTTAACATGCATGTCACACAGTCGTAAATAACAATGTTATAATGTTAATTTGACAAGGACAGAACCAGTTACTCCATTCTTTTTAAGTGAGACAACTTAATAGTATGCGGTTAAATTAAGGTTTGTTGTATACAACATCAGAGAATATCAGTAGATAGTCTCATAACAAGTCTGCAAAGATATAAATAAAATACTGTAATAAATTTGGAGTTGCTAGCCCGAAATAGTTAGCCAGTTAGTAGGAGAAAACATCACAGAGAGGAGTGTTAGTGAATTTGAACCATGCTGGGTTCGTTAGTAGTGATTTTAGGCACAAGCCGAATGACTGTCCCTTTTTGTAACATAGTCCATATTAAAATTCCGTGGTGTATACAAGTATTGTGATTGAAAAGGCGGCATTTATGGTTGGAAATCAGTAAATTATAGAATGGAATCAATAAGTTGGAACTTGGTAGGTACCGTTTATGTGTCCATAGTGGAAAATGGGCGTATGTATATGAGCGTGATACGCCGGAAATTCTGTGGATTGACTGGCCTAGAGGCGCGCAGTTAAATATTTCCCAGTTAGTAATGGAATACTAGTGGAATTTCCATGGCATGACGGGCTTGCGGTACGGAAATGGGATGATAATGGAGAAAAACCATGCTAAGGTGCAGTTGATGGACGTTTGGGCAAGTTATCTCCTCTGGGTCGCCAATTGATTAGAGCAAAGATTATTAGTTATAGCAGACACGTCTCTCTTTCCATTTTACAACTCAAGTTGTATGGAAGTCTTTGGAAATTTGGGGAAAACTTATGACTTCCAGCGTGACTCGCGCCAGGGTTTTGACACCGCTCGGTCAAGTGAATACCCCTGTGCGTATTACAATACAAACATATGTGTCTACACTCGATGTTTATTAACCAATACTTTAACATATAATCCAGCATAAAACCAAATCCCAATTAAATTCATAAAAGCACAAGAGATTATATAATTTTTCATTAGATTTTGTCTAAATTGTCACACATCAATTGTGAAATGCCAAAGTTTCGGTCGATCTATTAATCAACCATACGCTCTGAAGAAAGCGTTACTACGACACTATGAGTTGTCCGCGGAAACGTTTTGAAAACGTTTTTGGGACTCGTCAAAAAGGGCTACCGAAACTCACGCGCAATTTCATAGTCGAGTACGCGTAATGTTTGATAAATGGATCAAAATGTCTGGTACCGCGCTAACTTATGAGGGCATACGCGAAGCAATTTTAAAAGAGCATGTCCTAAGTACTTACAGGAAAGATTTAATTGCGTTTTTGGCGGAGCGTGAATTCTCAAGCTTGGATGATATAAGTCTAATGGCCGAGCGCTATGAGAACGCGCATGTGCGTCCAACTACTTGGAGTGGTAGGGACCGACCTGGAAACGGTGAGCATAGAAAGACCACTGAGGTAGCACCCCAAAGACGAAACGGTCAAAATCGTGGGAGGCCATGGGCCGGAAATCCCAGCCAAGTACATTTCCGTGGGTAGGGAAAGACTCAGAGGGTAGATAAGGATACCTCGGGGAGGAGAGGTGAGCCAATGTGTTATGGCTGCAACAAACCAGGCCATGTTGTCAAGTACTGTAGAAAGTATCGACCGACAACTCAGTAACTCCAAATACTGTTAAAAAACTAGAAACAGTGGAGTCGACTAATATAGCGGTAGCAACGGTTAATGGTGAGAAGGCCACCGTACTGTATGATACCGGCAGCAGTTATCCGGCCTTGGTAGATATTAGGTATGTCAAGCCCGGAGATTACACAGGTGAGTTGGTTGGAGTCCAGTCTGCTAACCGGACGAAGGATTCGCTTCCGGTCGTTAGCATAGACCTTGATTCGCCGTATGTAACAGGACGCATTCAAGTAGCGTGTTTGTCGGGACTGCCCCATGACGTAATATTAACCTGTAGGTATGTGTTGCCCCAACCTAACCTTATGACGTGTAACCTTATACATGTCGGGTCAGTTGAGACGAGGGCTATGAAGCGAAGGAAAGGGTCAAAGCCGCTAAGACCCATGACTTCGCCCATAGTCAATTTGCTACATGGCGAGTTGGGAAAACTTCAAAGATTAGATTTGTCTCTCAACAAGGTACGCAGGTACGCAAAGGATGGGTCCATACGGAAATTGTCAGACGGCAAGGTGAAGTTCTCGACGAAACGCTGTATTTTGTATCGGTATGCCAAGAATGGGGCCGAAACGTTTAAGCAAGCTGTGGTGACCGTAGCAAAGCATAAAGTGCTAGGCTAACACATGAGGGTCTTCTTGGAAGCCACACGGGCGTGGCGAAGACGAGAGATCGGTTGGTGAGGGCGTTTTACTCGCCAGGTGTACAAGGAGACGTGAAGAGGTTTAGTTTGTCGTGTGACAAGTGTCAGCGAGTGGCACCTAAGACCTCCCATCGCCCGGTGCCACTACGAACCACCCCACTAATTGACGAACCTTTGTCGAAAGTGGCGATGGACTTGGTAGTTCCGATTAAGCCGGCGGCAGAAAGTGGTAATCGTTATATATTAACGGTAGTAGGTTACGCTACCCGGTACTCGGAGGCAGTGGCCTTAAAGAACATTCGACTCAGTCACGGTGGCTGAGGCATTATTAGGTGCATGGTCAAGAGTTGAAATTGCAGATGATATAGTGACTGACCATGGGAGACTTCGTGATCCAGGTGATGGAAGAGGTAAATAGGTTACTATCCATTGGACACCTAACGACTACCCCGTACCACCCGCAGTGCAATGATTTGGCGGAGCGTTTCAATGGGACAATGAAACACACTCTGAAGAATCTATGTGAAGGTCGACCTAGGTATTCGGATCGATACCTGCCAGCGATACTGTTTGCGTATCGAGAAGTACCACAGGCAAGTTTGTGATTTTCACCTTTGATTTAGTCTATGTAAGGACGGTCAAGGGGCCCATTGCTGTGTTGAAACAATTATGGACAGATGAGCAAGCATCCGATGAAGTGCAAACAATATACCAATATGTTGCTGACCTCCGTAACAAACTGGAAGAAGTTTGTTAATTGGCTCAGGAAAATCTCTGCGACGCAATGTTCCAATGTCAAGCCAAATACTACAACAAAGGGACGAAGGAACGTCACTTTGAGGTGGGTGACAAGGTATTGTTGTTGTTGCCGTTAGAGCACAACAAACTGCAATTCTCATGGAGGGGACCAATTGAGGTAACGGAGAAGAATGGTGGACAGAGCTATTGTATCCGAATAGGGGACAAGGGCAAGTTGTACAACGTGAATCTCCTGAAACGTTACTGTGTAAGAGTAACAACCACAGAGTTCATGGCGGCTACAGTTGTAACGAAGGAGAGGCGGAAGAACTCCCTAGTTGTCCTTTGTTTGAAGAAGGAAGAAACCTACGTCGATGTTGCACTTGACGTTATGTTAACGTCAGATCAACGTAAGGAGGTGGAGTCGGTACTCCAAAATTATTCTAGCGTCTTAACAAAACGACCTGGCAGGACGGAATTGGAGGAATTCACCTTGAAGCTACTAGATGAGAAAGCAGTGAAGTTAAGACCGTATCCGCTACCCTATACTAAATTAGGAACTGTCCGAAAAAAAACTCAAGCTACGATATTCTTAGGAGTTAGAAAAAACAACTTAATTACGCATTATTACCGACCACTAAGACGGAAGATCGATCTTTTTGGGTTTGGCAGGGTATGATAGAAAATATGTTGCTAATTTCAGCGCTATTTCGAGCCCATTGACTGACTTGACTCGGAAAAAAGTTCCGACAAAAGTAGTATGGACAGACGCATGTGAACGTTCATTTCAAACGTTAAAGGACAGACTGACTTCAGACGCTATATTTAAATTGACTGACGTGACACGAAATTTTCTCTTAAGGACAGACGCTTGTAATAGAGGTTTAGGGGTAGTGATATTGCAAGAGCACGAGGGAAGCTTATTCCCAGCTGCATATAGTAGCAGAAAATTGTCAACTGCGAAACTTACTTATTCGGTATATGAGAAAGAATGCTTGGCTATTATATATGGAATATTTAAATTCCAACGTTACTTGTAAGGCCGAAAATTTATTTTGGAAAAAGACCACCAACCACTCCCCTATTTGGCTCAAGCTAAACTGACAAATGGACGATTAATGAGATAGTTACTATTTCTGCAAGAATATCATGTTCCGGTACGCTATATTAAAGGCAGCGAGAGTGTAGGAGCTTATTGTTTAAGTCGATTAGGTATGTCTGAGGTGAACAGGTCACCCGAGGACATGTAACGGAACCAGACTAGATCTCCAAAAATTTGGAGAGTAAAATACCGATTTTACTCTTAAAAGGGCCCTATGTGAAATGCTAAATTTTCGGTCGATCTATTAATCAATCATTAGTTGTGGCCAGATAGCCATTAGTCTGACCATTCGATAACATAATTCACGATCCAAATATTTATGTCAGAAATAGTTAATCGCCCTGACGAATGAATCGTTATAACATATCCTTGTATTGTGTCCATGGAGTTCTGTACATAGCTAATACGCTCTCAGCAACACTGACATGAACTAAAATAATATCATTTAGCACAATATTTTGTTTCGCCTTGGCACTGTCTAGAATTATGCTGAAGTGTATCATGAACTATCTGTATCCCTTCAACTATTAAGTCGCATGGTCTCAACGAATTCCAAAAATAATTGATAGGCGTTACTGAAATTATCTCATGCCTTATTTCACACTGAATTGTATTCGGTTCCAGTCTGTTTTGTATCTTCTTATACTCTCTTAAGTCTGTATAAGGCGCTCTGTGCTCATCAGTTATATCCTCGTAATAATCAACAAACCTTTTTAGCCATTCTTGCGGAGATAATCCAACAAAAAGTGACTATAATTGCCATACATTGTCACATCAATAAACTTTAACAATAGCCAATCAAGTAATATTGTTAACGTTTTTAGAGACACTATACATATTTCATTCCAAACAATAATCCTTGGCATATAATTCTCAATTATTCACTGGGGAGTTTCACGTGTCTCTTTTCCATCTACAAACGCTATGATAAGTACAATATTTTAATCCGCATTGGTTCATTTCTCTGGCTAGTCTGTCTGTAGGTGTTAAAACAATCATGCCAACACAATACAACGTATTACGACGAAATAATTCGATCACACGTGATGTTTTCACGGTACCTTCCGGTTCTTTTAGGTAAACAAAGTCTAATTGCATGATCATATACAGATGGTATTTATGATAATGTTGATACTTATTATCTTTGTCATAAATATATTTAACGGAGACAGATTCAGAATAACTAAGTATCATTTCTTATTTTATTCTTCCCATGATGCAATGTTTTAGCAATTATGTACTTTTGAAATCGATATAAAATGTATATTTGGCGATTCTAACGGCTAATTTAACAAAACTGTTCACAATCAATTAGAGACATATTAACACTGTCGCTACCATTGAAGGGCTTAAATATATAAACTGATGTGATGCACAGTCAATACAACTTAAAATTGTACCTAATATGGTTCCATCTGATACATTAACATTAGTTCATCTTATCAACGTAGTTTTCTTAGTTGTGTCAGTAATTCTAGACTCTAGGTCAGCATCATATTTATTCAGTTTTGCACAGTGCCGTTTATGATCATATGATTCGCCTTGGGTGATTTACTAGTTATATTTCTCCTCAGATATGTTGCAAGTTTATTTTCTAAATTAGTCACATCAGGAATTTCATAATCAGAATATTTGATTTTTTCATGTAACGAAACTTGTTTCTGAGAACTATATAATACAAATTCATCACTTACAATCAACGATAATAATATTTTTTATTCGAGCATATATCCTAATAAAACTATTTTTGGTGCCACATTCTCTCTGAAAGTGTCTGCAAACCAAACATTACAAAAGGGATGGAGAATTTCAGCAAATTCGAATGACTCAAAATATATTCGGGTCAAGGTCTAGTAATGATCTTTGTACTCTGGTCATCTCAAATGTTGGCTGTTTATAATCTGAACATTCTCCCATTCGAAGAAATGTTTCGGGATCACATGCAACCATATCGATTGATAAAATTGTATTGAGTATTCCATCATCTGCCATGCCCGTATTCCACACAATTTGATTATAGATCCTCTAGGAAATAAAATCGAGTCGGTATTCATACATTTGTCTCTCTAGCAAAATTAACAGCAATTACCGACGGAACGGTAAAATAATTATTAAGTAAATTTTCAGTCCTAATATCCTCAGGGTCAGTGAATCTTCACGCAATTTTCTTTTTTCATTTTTTCATGGAGAGATTCTTCACGATAATGTATCCATTAACCGTACAAATTGATCATCATCATCATCATCATCATCATCATCATCATCATCATCATCATCATCATCATCAGTCTCTTGATCTAGTGTGGTCGTTGAGGCACTATGCTGCTGAACATATGACCAGTTCACTCCACTCGACTCGATCATGTGCCAGTGCCTGTGTCTCCGCAAAACATTTCCTGGTCCATTCTGTGATGTTGTCACTCCACTTTTTTCTCTGTCTACCTCTCCTTCAGTAATAGGTAGACAGAGAAAAATGATCATAGATTGATCATCGATTCCATCATCAGAACTTTGAAATAACCACACTGATAACAAAACCGTTTTTACTAACATTGTAAATAAATTAATATATCACCGTTATATAATTTAACAGTTCCATCTCGTGGAAAAATAGTCACTGCAATTATCCAAGCGTGCGCAATATTATCAACGATATTTATCTGATCTTTTTTCGATAAATATTTTCGCTCTGTCATGGATATTTCTGCTTTATTCTTTTTACTGTTTTTAGATATTATGGTGTTTTCTTTCGTGTAGTGTAGCTCCTGTATCCTTGACTGATTCAGCCCATTTGTATATGTCGTTACGTCGTAGATGTTTTAGTTTGTTTCCACATATCGCATTTTTAAAGTATTCTTTAATTTACTCGGCAACACAATTTAAGGGCGAAGATTTCATTGGTTTGAGATCACTTACTCTGGGTTAATCATTCAGTTGGTATATTGCAAAAATAATTCTGGTCAAAGGACACACTTTTCATACCAGTCAATACCGGCCATTATTCAATGAGAGAACGATAAGAAAATATCCCGCTGCAGCAAATGAAACTGTATAAAATATCTTTGATTATCGAGATAATTAATAATCGTTGCCGCCCTATCATTGTTCATTGTATAATTCAATACCATCTTCAGAGATGCCTTTGATGTTAGGCATAATTCTGAATGTTGACCGAGGATAAGATATACAGTCATCGTGAAATTCTTTCTTGGCGTCACGAATACGTTTATTCAACTTTTTGTCGGATGAACAAAATATCTCCTCTGCAAGTCAGGGATTCTCCTGTCAATATCGAATCTAGGCTTGGAAATCTCGATTTTGTAGATAAACCCTCAAATTTTGTCATAGTATAATCAAGGAAAATTAATATTTAAATTGAAATAAAGTTATGTAAGTGGCTTATGACAGGATCTACAACTCCTTGCAAGAAAACCAGAGGAAATTAATTTTGTGGGTATTACTTACAAATGGTGCGAGATGGAATTGTAGGACAAAAACTGTTTTTGAAATACGGCGTTGGTGATTGCAATGTAGTGCTAAAATTACAGAGCTGAAAAGATATGTTAAAGACAATTAATGACGTTAATAGTGGCAATGTTATAAAACCTGCCGAATGATACCTAGGTAGATTTTAAAAAAGCAAAAAAAAATATTACGCAAAATGGAACAAAATGTGTTTGTGGAACCATCTTGTGATGGTGTACCCAGTCATTTTTTTGTTTCTTAAAAAAACTAATAATTGTTATCTCATACCTTTCGCTGGGGAGAATAAAAATATGTCTCTCATAAATTTATTTGTTAGTGTCATTATGAATTAGTCCAAGATGGTCTTGTGTTCGATCCTATCAAATACAGGAAACTTGATAATATATTCTGAAAGCTATTACACATAGTCAGAATAAACAATTTGGTGGTATTAGGGCATTTGACTAATTTACAAGGGTTGTTAATTATAATCATTGAATAAACCTGGAAAATATTTTGATATATGCATACTTTCCCGAAAACATGTCGCAAATAATATTACTAAAACGGAGTATTAAAGAAAGCATAAACGAAAAAATATATTTCAGTGTCATTGCATTGTTATATACGAAAAAATATAATGTCATGGATATCTTTCTCTGGTATTGTAATTACGTAGTTATCCCGTTTGTTGCTACATAATATGTTATTACTAGCTATTTATTTTTTTTGGTCATAATTCAGTAATTAATTAATTTTGAAATAACAATGACTGATGTTGACCATTTGTAGATGGGAGATGACTATTTAAGGTACTAACGCGGATAGATTTATCACTCCGGTATTTTTCAATAATAATTGAATATAAGTAAAAAAAAATCACCATCGTTTTGCAAATTAAAGGTACCGTAAAACAGAGTAATTTAATGTTAAATGACCTCTTCGATGACAAAAGGTTAAAACTAATCTTTCACAGATCAGAAGGATTAACTATGTTAGATAAGGTAGAGTCTGAACAAAACGTACTTGTTGTTCCTTAAACAAACATTATCCTCAATGTGCCGAATCTGTCAGGCATTTTGCTTCATTAACATTTTTCAGCAATACAAATTAATTGAAAAAGAAAAGTACAACAACAAACAAGCCACGTGTATTGCATGAGCTACATTTTGAACTCTAAGTATTAGTAAGCTAATATATCATAAAACCCCTTTTATCATTGGGTCCTCCCATTAACTGCTCGAAATTCAGGAGACAAGCACACCCTCCCAAACTCACTACGTGGTGTGTGCTCTTTGGTACATTACGAAGTTAATTTGAAGGGTGTTTTTGAACAAACGTTGAGCATAGAGAAGGCGAGTATATGTTCTTAGCAATCGGAATTAAGTTAGATAAAATTGTATGTTGTGCAGTCTATACATTAAGTTAGTATTGTGACGTGAATATAACTAATTATGATTACGTAACCTTTAAACTTAGCTTGAATATTGTTTGGTAATCTGGGAGATCACGTGGGTTTTGCTAACCTTATCATAAGTTGACTAGGTTACTTATGTGCTGTCCTTAGGATAAGTTAGGTTAATAGTTAATTTTGCTTCGTCAATAGATATAAGATTGTACATATTCGTTCTGTCGATGACTATAACAGCAATTGCTCTGTAATTAGCAATAGCTCCAACATCTCTATCTAAACGAGATCGAAAGTGTATAATATTTAAAGATTGTTGTTCTTGATCAATATGTTTTAGCGAAATGCAAGAGATCGAATATAAATATTGGAAGTCGAATTGTGATATTTGTAAACCAATATCTACATTTTGATCACGTCCCATAATGTCATCAAACGATGGAAAAACACGTGCTATTATTAAGTAAAGCATCTTCAGACGGTTATTGGTGTCCATTAATTCTTAAGAATTGTAACTCCTGCGTTATGAAATTTATTATGAAATTTATTATACTTTCTTCTTGATTGCGTACTCGTTCAGTTTTTTGAACGGGAATAAACATATGCCGTGTCGAAGAAACACCTTGCTGTGATGCTAAATGCTAGGTACAAAAATCCATTAACAACACCCCATTAACAACACATTGAACCTTATTTGTTGTTACCATTAACGATGACAATGCTTATTTACCACCTTGATCCTTAAAAGAGTAATTTTTGTTCTTCATAAATGTTTGGATTCATTTTTGTCATTCCCAAACAGAGTTTTGTTAGTATTATTTTTCCATCAGCATCTGCAGGAGCTCACCAGATTGCATCGTTTTGATCACCTTATTCTTAACACCGATAATGATATTAATCGTGCGAATCTAACCGAGATTAGGGAGAACGTTTTACCTGCAGTTTTACCAACAGTTGTATATTGGTAATTGCGAATTTATCTCTCTGGCCATGATCATTGTGTATGATCATCTTATTTGTTATTTGCTTATCAAATCAGTTATCTTAATCGGGGCGATAATAATCGCTATGATGCTCATCAACAAATTCATCAATGAGAAGACGATACATGCTGATATCCATGATTTCGTCAGTACATAATTGTTTACAAATAGGATCCGAAACATACCATCTTAATACAATATCTTCTTTGACTCTTACACCAAGCGACAATATTAATTTAGATATCTATATTTATTTCAAATGTTAACATTGTGATTGATTTGGAATTAACGTTTATGTTTTGTAGCATTGGATAGGAAGACAATATATATGCCTATCTATCTATATATCTATCCGTCCGTACATCCATTCATCCGTCCGTCCGTCCGTCCATCCATCCATCCATCCATCCATATATCTATCTATCTATCTATCTATCTATCTATCTATCTATCTATCTATCTATCTATCTATTTATCTATCTATCGTGACGTATTGTTTATGTCACATATATTCAAATATTTGTATGCTATCACATAAAAAATGCAATTGTCTGATTTCTTCTCTAAAAGCGTTGCTGCCTAATATGAACGTAATGTTAGTATATAACAACTTTTATTCCGGTGCGTTACATAAGTATGATAAATAGAATATTACTTCGTTCCTGCTTACCCGTCTTATACACGTATTTTTCTTTACACGCTGTATACTTTGCAATAAGTACACTGGTCTTAACAATGATTACACGGTTTGATGGTTTGCAGTGCTTACACGTTTGATCTTTGACATCGCTTGCCCGATTGATGCATGACAATGCTTACACGTTTGATGTTTGGCAATGCTTACCCGTGTGATGTTTGACAATGCTTACCCGTGTGATGCTTGACAATGCCTACCCGTTTGATGCTTGACAATGCTTACCTGTTTGATTATTGATGATGCTTACACGTGTGATACTTGACAAAGCTTGCACGTGTTGCTTAACAATAATTCCACTTTTAATGCTTGATATTAAGTATACCTTTGATAATGTACAATGCTTACACGTTTGTTGCTTTACAATGCTTTATATGCTTGATACTTTATAAAGCGAACATGTTTTATGCTTGATATTTTTAATGCTGACACGTTTTGTGCTTTAAACATTCTTGCACATTTGATGGTTACAATATTAATATGTTTTCTGCACTACAATGCTTACACGTTTAAAGCATTACAATTCTTACACGTTTTATCAATCAAAATTCTCCAAAGAATTCTGTCATTGTTTTTTTTTTAATTGTATAAACAAAATATTGCATTTACAGCAATACATTTACTGAATTATATTAATGTGCGTATATGTTTCCAACGACCATGAACTGTGTTTATAATTGTGTTCCCAACTGGAACAGTGGTGGACATTTTACCTAAAGGTATTCTATTGAAATAGAACCTAGTGTTTTCTTTTTGAAAACGGAGTGTATTTGTTCATATATTGTATTACAGTATTTTATAGAACAGGATAACGTATTGATCTTAATGTGTACACTACAAATGCTCTATATATAACAACTCTAAATTTTGGGCTGCATGGTTGTAACATGACGGTCATCATGCAGAGCCGTAGTGGGTACATTGTGTAACCAATGTGACACACATTCCCACAATTCCTCCATATGTCTACTCAAAAGAGATATTGAAACACAGCTGAATCAATATCAGATCTGAGTCATTTATAAACTAAGTTGCTAGATTCTTTGTCAAAACCTAATTGACACAAGTTTAAGTTATTTTAATAATCATTGCCCTTCCTAGATCCCATCCTCAAACGCCGAGTAACCCAATATCACTAAGTGGACGGACATATTTAGTTATCTGTATTTATACCTGTATATGTTACTTTATTTTGTCATTGTCATTGCATTAAGATGTCTGTTAATCTCTTTTTAATACATCCATCTATCTATCTATCTACCTATCTATCTATCTATCTATCTATCTATCTATCTATCTATCTATCTATCTATCTATCTATCTATCGATAGATCGATCGATCGATCTATGTATCTATCTATGTATATATCTATCTATCTATCTATATATCTATCTATCTATCTATCTATATATATATATATATATATATATATATATATATATATATATATATATATATATATATATATATATATATATATACAGTAAGACTTATGTAGTGTTATTTTAAAAATTAAATTGTGCTGACAATTGCAAAGCCATCGCAGAGTGTGAAGTAATTACATTAACTCTTTATTACAGCCCCTTCTGGTTTCACGATAATCATACATAAAATATATATCGCTGATTTAATATAATTAAAACTGCATAAATTTGGAGCTACTTGCTTTTCATTTTTTTTTTTATCAATTTTGATTACGGTAGGCTTTAATCACATTAGAGAAATGTATACCAGGCTAGACGTATGTTCTTGCTAGGCAAAGTTTATTTCATGCCTAGGGGAGGGGTGTATTATTACGCATTATCTTGCTAATCAAGTAATTTTCATCAGTGGGCGTGGCCTTAACAATCTGGCGGACGTCCTGGGGCAAACAGGTGATTCCTGTCTTAGACGCTTGTTTTTATAGAATATGTTGTTATCAAACACATATGAAACAAAACATATCTTTACAGCTTAGCCCTTCTCTGTCTGACCTAGCTTTGGACCAATAAGTTCGAGAGAATATTGTCCCGAAATATCATTATATACCAGTAAACGCATAGTGTATAAGCCCATCAGTATTCCACTAGTCGTCAGTCAGTCATGACAATGAAACAAGGTGTCTATATTTTTACCATTGGTTTCATGATACAACTTCAATCAGGTACGTATCTATCCTAAAAATATTTATTCAGACTACTATTGTTTTTTACTAATATGTGTTTAACATTTTCACTTTCGTGTCTTTGTATATCGTGTTATTTCTTAGACTTCTTTTGCAGTCATTTCAAACTTAATATGGATAATGGACTTTCAATGCTGTCCACATAGATCTAATTATGTCCCTACAGATATCAAATTCGTGTTGTGACTTCCGACAGATTACTACAAAAAGAAAACAGGAGAAATCTAATGATAGGAGTGCTCGCATCTACTATGCTTTGGTATTAACTACATGGCACTTCTTAGCTGACAAACTTTGATTTATAACAAGACTTCTTGGTATTTCACAATTGCAAAGTATGAACACTATAACACAAATGTTGGTGGACAATCTGAAGTAAATGTAGTAGTAATATCATAAGCATTGATTATGACACTCATACAAACATAGTGCCGAAAAAGTTCTACATTTGTACTACATAATCTGCGTATTGTGGTGACTTAATAAGGTTATACCTGAATATGTTTGATTGTACTTAGATAAATGTATTTCTGTACAATTGTGTGAAGGAAACCGAATACATTTGACTTGAATGAAACACTTCAATTTTTTAAGTAAGTAGTTTTACATACAGCAAAGATCTTCACTGCTCAACATAGGCATGTAGTGTTAAGTTATTTATAATTTATTGTTCGGAACTTTTGAAGTTTGAAAATAGCTCAGGTTTCAGACTATCATCGTTTTTCTTAAAAGCACAAATGTAACATAAGCAGTCTGAGACAATTACATACCCAGACTGACTTAATTACATACCAAGGCTGTGACTATTCCATCACCAGTCTGAGACATTTACATAACCGGATTGAGAACATTACATAATCATGCTGACAATTAAATAACCAGAACGAGACAATTGAATAACCAGTCTGAGACAATTGCATAACCAGTCTGACACAATTAAATAACCAGACTGAGACAAATACATAATTAGGCTGATATTAATAATTAACCGGACTATTGCAATGTGTAACTTTGCATAATGAACATTTTTCATTTAAAAATGACATGAAAAAGCAGGAGAATAATTCTAACAGAAATTAATAAAATATTCTAGTCTGTATCTTAAATGATTAAAATAACTGTATGCCTTTCCCTTTGTGTAATATAGAACCAAACGGTGTATGACGTCTACAAAATTACTGGACAACGAGCGCTATATTGACTTCTTTTATCGCCACAGTGGTAATATTGTTTGGAACAACAATTGTCCGTTCAAGAACTATATCTTGCATTAACTGTTATTCACACCCGTTGTTACATATTCATTTTGGTTCTTTTTCGCTTTCTATGTCTCTCCTAACCATACATATCGGCATGTGCAGGAGTCACACGTGTCAAATGTAGATTTAAAGTGAATATGTAAGCAACTAATCAGATTCAGTCCTTCAAACGAACTCCAAAAAGCAGAACGGCGCTTCAAGACCTTTTCCACGTGAATCATAATGACGGATTATATCTCACTCACACAGAATTGAATACAGAAATACTGTAAGACGCTCGTTGCATATTTGTCAGAACAAATTATATATTAAATGTAGTAATGCATTTATTTTAGTAACATGTTTAAGTCGCTACTGTGTTTGAACTAGGTGGAGGAATCAATAGTTGATTAAGCTTAATTGAAAATGGACACTAGATGGCAATCGATCATCGGCCAATCCGTTGTTTACAGAGGAATACTCCAAAACAACCTAAAACAGATAGTAAAGATTCCCATTAATTAGGTTGGGTTGGGTTCTCAGTATTATTATGAATTATTACAGGAGATCCACCCGGCTATTTTTTTTTTTTAGAAATCGAAGTAGTGATAGAGAGATGCAAAGCTTCGAGCCCCCAGTCAGCGATGCCATCATATACATTGCTGAATACACAAATTGACATTAAAAAAATAATTTAATACCATTCAATAACAGATAGTCCTTTTTCAAATGAAATTCAATATTTAAAACAATATCACTCGTCTTTCACTCGACCAAATCACGGCCT
Source organism: Unio pictorum (assembly GCA_030141615.1). NCBI lineage: Eukaryota > Metazoa > Mollusca > Bivalvia > Unionida > Unionidae > Unio > Unio pictorum. The sequence goes on along the minus strand of JARLTB010000128.1, from coordinate 4,092,707 downwards.
ATTTCAAAATTTGACTTAGTGTAATAGATTTTCCTCCACTCTTCTGTTCCTATTCATCTGTATTATGCTTTATGTGGACTGGTACTCCAGTTCCCATTAATTTCTACCGCCGTTCTCTACTTTTTGCGTCTCCCAGGAACTCGAGACCAACTGCACTAGTGTATTTCCAGCTGTCTCTTGAATCTCCTCTGGTCCCTAAAATCTTCTCGTTCGAAGCTTCTTTCTAGTGTTCAGAATAACAAAGTTTCGCGCCAATTCTTATGACGTCTGAGTAGCTTATCTTCCTTTAAAATTTCCGCAAGATGACTTAGCGACTACTGCATTTAGCTCTCAATATACTAGATTTAAGCTTGTGATTACAATGGTGTCAACGCATTGTGCAACTCCGAGTGGATGTTTATTCATCCATGGTCAAGATAAATAGCAGACACTTCCCCTTCCACGGGAAGCTGTCAATGGTGGATTTACGACCCATACTTGATGTTCCTTTGAACCAAATACATGAAATTCGTGTCACCAGCCTGTGAATCGCGATCTGCCAAAAAAAGGCGCCAGTCATGAGTTCATATGACTTTGTTAAAGAACTGGCTTCAACACTTCATTGTTCGTAAATCTGACATTTGTAACATTATTTACCTATATCTAGAAAAGAAAGGTAGACTATCCGTTAGGTGACAGTAAGATAAAAGTTCTAATTAAACTGACAATACCACTTGCCTTCAAGAATTTGTATCGCCACATTGAGGACATATATTCTTTCGTTTATATTACACTGGGTTATTATTTGTAAATGAATATATGCATTAGCTTTCAGCGTGACGTTGGCCATCAAAATGTCCATACGTGTCCAAATAAAGGTGCGTTTCAAATCTAGTTTCTTTTCACAGAAAAAAATGAAGTTTGGAAACGCCTCTGTGTTTAGAACCTACATATAGTCTTCATTATTACAATTATCATTAACATTATCATGATGTTCCATTTCGTTTAATAGGTTGTTGGTAATATTTGTATTAGTATTATTTAGAGAATTGTATGGACTCGTTATAACGATGAATTATATGCGAACATTTTTGGTAATCATGCAAATAATTTTAAAATGTTTAAGTTTGTGTTTTATATCGGCTAAAAGAAAGTAAGGTACAACTCCGTAATAGTAACTATATCTCTTTCATTTCCACGTTCACTTGTTTTACATTGTTTTCTAAAACATTTTCTGCTCTCTATTTTAGCAGCTGAAACAACTTTGGAAGCGGTCTGGCTTAAGGATGCAACTGAAAAACGTACACTGAGTAATATTGATCTCCCCGATGAGTTAGCATTTCATCTCACTCGCCGTTCAGAAACTCTGAAGTTAAATTTGAGAAGAAACCATGACATAAATCCAAATCCGAACGTCTATTTTGCAAGAAAAGTGCAAAATGGTAAATTTGTTTTGGTGAAATCACGCAATATTGCAAAGCAGGTAAGCTCTGAACGCATTACAGCAAACGAGCTAACTCTTATAAACTTTCATAATATTTTTATTAATATTGAGAAAACTTGTAAAACTTGTAAGATTAGATATATGGTGCTCCCGAAATATTATTGATTCAAACATTACATAATGTCAGAGGAAAACTATTGATACAATGAGTAATATCAGTTATAAATGAACATGCATTATTTTATGTGAGTTTAAACCAAACAAAAACCACATATTATAAGAACATTACGATGTAAATAAATTAAAACTAAACATGTATCTGCCTCTGCAATGTTTATAAACATTTCCGATAAGCCAGCATTCCTTTGATTATATATACGACAAAAAGACATAATAACCAGACACAACATTACGGTTGCATTAGTTCAAAGTGAAAATTCAAAACGCTTATAGTATTGTGAGCGAAATGTACTGTCGTGTTCTTCGTGCGTCAATTCGACAAGGACCCATCTAATCATCCGAGGGCTGGAAGGGCTGGATCATTTCTGTGCGTGAGCAGGACGGTGGTGAGACAAATCATTCCACAGAATGTCCGTTTTCGTATGGGACAGGGTAAATGTGTTGGACATTTCAAAGAGGGTAGATGTCAAGTGCATTTCACGCTTGCCTCCCCAACTCTAGAGCGTCTGTACTGCTAGATTTGCACAACTTGGAGCCTTTGTTCACGGAAAAAAGCCAAGTGACTCCATCGTTTGCTGTGTGCTTGCAGGAAACAGGGTTTATGGTGATAGCCTTCAATGCCGCTTTCATATTGTCTTTGAAGCGTTTCATGTGACCTCTGATGAATAGCTGTCCTTGTTGTAGCTCGACATAGAAGAGTTTCTCAGGCAACCATGGTCTGGCATACGTAAGACTTTACCCTCCCGGCGTAGTTGGAACTTCATCAGGATGGTGTGTATGCTGAGGAAATACGTAACTCAGTTTTTGAAACCTTGTCCTGCCATTTAATATTGAGGATTTTACTTAGATCTGTTGTGCATAAGTGGTTCATGCACCTTAGGTGTAGTTGGTACACGTTCCCCGTTTCACATGCGTATAAAAGTTTGGGAAGCACATCTCTGTATTCCTTTTGCATGCTCTGGATGCGACGACTCGTATTTTATAGACATTGGCATACAAACTGCTGAAAGTTGCACTATCTATGGCAATGCTAAGATTTACCTCGTCCTCAATAGTGCTGCTCCGTGACTGTGCTGCCAAAGTAGGTGAAGAAGTTCACTACTTTGCTTTTTGTGGCCGTTGATATACATCTGTAAATCAGAAATCCCTGAAGGTGTACGTCATAACCTTATTTGTCGCTTGAAGCCTCATAATGATGAATTGTTTTCCATCTGTACGGTACATAATGCTGACTCCAACCACTCCGTCTCTAAAAGCATTAGTCAGCAAAGTGGAGAACAATAGACTGAAATAGTCGAAGCCAAAACAAAGAAAAACGTTTACACCATTGGTTTCTGGGAATGGTTCCGACGTCTTTCCATTGTCCCTGAATTGAACCTGCATGCCGAAGTGGAAATGCTTCACAACAGATATGCATTTTCCCAGGCATGCACACTTGGCCATTTCCTTACAGAAGCCTTCTATGCTGACAGGATCAAGGCTCTTGTTAATTCTACGTAGATTGAGAACAGGTCGGTGTTTTGCTCTTGATATTTCTATTATATCTGCCAAGCAGGAAACACCATGTCGATGATCCCACCTTCTTTTCAAAATCCACACAGGCTTTCTGGCAGTAGTTGGGAGGTCAAGGTGCGTAGTGAGGCGGCTCAGTTGGATTCTGGCGAGTATCGTTTCTTCAATTGAGAGTATGTATTTACCACAGCAGTGTTTGAAGGTCTGTCGCTTCCCTGCGCGCTTATACAGGTGGATTATCGACGCTACTTTGCATGTTTATGGCGTCTTGTTCCCACATCAGCAAAACTAGTTGGTTTAGTCTTTCTATTGAGGCTGTATCCCTTCCTTGTATGCTTCAGCTGGCATAGAGTCTTAACCAGGTGCTTTACAACTGGATTGCAAACGATCACTTTTTGTGTCTAGAGCACATTTGTAGGGTCATGCAGTATTTCGTTGATGGGTAAATGAGGGAGACGACTGATGGCTTCATCCTTGATGGGTAAAGAGAGATTCTAAGCCTAACTCACCGAGGTTTTAAGACATGTCAGCTACAGACGGCCTGGTGAAGCCGTTTCCCGGGACTCGTAAGCTGCACATGCGACATGTTCTTTGAGTCAGAGGTTAGAGATGAGTGAGGACCAAAGCTATGACATTTACCATTTAAGGAATACGATTACTTCTTCCAACCAGAGTTGTTACCCCTCCCAGGACAAAAACAAAATCCCATGTCATACCACAAAAGCAATAAGACGTTCCGAATGAAATGAAAACGCCTTTAATTTCATGACGTTTCATGATGCACATTCATATCATAGTCCTGAACGTGCAATGTACTAATAATTTAATATTTCCTGATATATCAGTAATGCAATCCGCTTTGAATATATTGAATGAATTCACAATAAATTCAAAATACTATTGTAATCCAGTTAATGAGTATTTAGTAGATCCATTAAATAATTCAAATCAATGAATACAAAAGTAAATGGCATGAACAAATTCCCAAATGATGATGTAAACCGGGACTAATTTGTTATGCCACTGGATTCTCTCATTTATAGGTATGTCAATTAAACTACAATTGAATAGATCTCAAAGAAAAACAATTCGCTTATTCGTAATAACTCAGAATTTATTTATATGACAAAAGTCAAACATGCACGATTTTATGTACAACCATCAATCACATTCAAAATATATCTTATCCAATATAAAAAAAGTTGGCATAACACTTCCCATCCGAAATAGAAAGATTATTGCTTACACGCTCTCTTTTAGATATTGGTAAAATATATTTGATATTATGATAATTAAAATTAAATAAGAAACTGCCAGATGAAGGACACAAATATCATTACGACTTCATTGTTTTAACGTAAGATAATGTTAAAAGCGAAACAAACAATACAAAATCAGTCGTATACCAAGATATAAAATCATTTCTCTAAGTTGCAATGTGAACATTATGGCGGACTTACAATATTCTTAATTAATTTCAAATGATTTCAAATGTATTTTACAAATCCAGAATCACATTTTATGTTGAATGGATTCCATTATTTGAATACGCTGAGATACCAATAGTCTTGAATATTCTACTGAAAAAGATAGTCTCGATATATGAGTGATATTAATCTAGATATGCTTTGAAGGAAGCCATGATTATCCCACAGTATATGCTTATTTTCGGAATCTCAATAAGCATTTTGTATTTCCAATGAAAAATTGTTAAATCAATGACTCTCACTGTCTATGAACATAAATAAAAACTTTGTCTCGAGATTTCCAAAAACTGATATTAACGGTAGGAATTACTAATATAGTTTAACTCATTAGTTTGAAATAATTATCAAAATATTGGAAATAATAAATCAATGCATTCTCGAATGTAGAATAATTGAATTGGTGCTTTTCAAACAATTTGAACACAGGATAATCAACACCATTTTTGCCTTCTTAAATCACATACAAACATCCACCAACCCCAAAATTCCTTGCATCAACTTTCATTATAATGATTGATTTATATTTTGGCACTTTAAGTATAGACTTTATTTTATCAACAGATTCATAACACTGGTTACACCAATGAAACGTTGAGGTCTGAATCGAACAAAACCCTCTCAGAGTCTCTGCAATGATCACATTTGAACACAATTTTGGATAAATCAATCCATACTAAACAAATTGCATTATTTTCTGTTTATTAACAGAAATTGTGTATCTTTAATTTTTAAATCACCATGACCCACAATATGCACTAAATCTGCGACCCAAGCACAGAAAAAATCGTTTTGACCAAACTTATCTGGCAGATTTTCATAACCAGATCGATACAAGAGTTATATTATGGTTCCCAAGTGATATTTCTAGTTATCGCCATAGATGACGACGTCGCCGTGCTATGCCTGACAATCGAATAAACCAGATGTAGTCATGTTTTTGGAATATTGATGACGACGCTTTCAAGTTGACGTGCATCACGTTATAATCATTACGCGCATCTGCAGTTGCACAGGCGAACATTTGATAGGAATGTGTCAAGTTCCATTTACATAGCTAAATTTGGTATCATATTTGGCATTTAATTCTCCTGATACAATCATTCGTTCATGTAACTGGAATTGAATCCGTGTTGGACTCACTGATGACATTACTATATTATATCTTTAAAGATACAGCTTCAGACGTGTAGAATCTACAGTTGTAAGGATTTTATAATATTTTATATTTCTGTGATCGAACAGTAGCAAATAAGTGCTCATATTCACCTAATAGATGCTTTTCAATCACTTATGTAAGCATTTCTAGTTCAATTTGTAATAGTTCAGAATACCGAAGAAGGGTTAAATCCGACGCAGAGTGACTTCCGCAAAATATCTTTTCATAGGCGTTACAGGAACAGAGGTTTCAAGCTCTTGGATGCCGAATTTGTGAATTGATAGTTCCGCACAAAATGTTACCCCCACAATTAGACGGGATGAATATATGCATTCTCTGAAAAGCAAAAGCGATTTTGCTCTATTTTTAGTTTAATCATTTCTAGACTGATTGTCTCTGGAAATCTTAGAGACGCATACAATATTGTTTAAAAGTTGACTTTCTTGGTCTTAGGCACTATACTAATAAATTGCTCGTTAAATGCAGGAATTACTTGCTGACGAATCTTATGTATCATCTGACTTGGTTTCTCTCCGAGTTTACAACTGTGATCAACCGTATTGAAACATACTTAACATATCACATTGAAATTTGGTCAACATTTTTATATGGTCATGTATGACAGTTACCATGTCTCTTGCACAGTTTCTTATACTATTGACGCCATATACGACACTTCATAGAAGTTTAGTAAAAAGTTCTGTTGTTTTATAATGAATGAAGACACATATTGACCACACAATCGCTAACGAATCGCCTACCTACTGAACTAAAACAAAACTTCATGTACAAACCTATCTCTTTATATATATATATATATATATATATATATATATATATATATATATATATATATATACGTAACCCACAATATACATGCGTGTCAATAGTAATATATACATCTTGCATTACATACCTGTTTTGATTATAAATGTATGAATATTTGTTTGAACAGAATCTGACGTATTACCAGGACGTTGAAAATGGAGCATTCATGACTGTCCGATGTGTCAAAAAATCAAATGAACAGTGTGACAGAATCATCGTAAGTATAAAATGAGATAGATTCGAATGTACAGAAACCTGCGGAAGTAGTTAGAAACTATGAGATTATCTTGGTGATTTAGAGCAGTTGTATGTTTACCCTATTAAAGGGTGTAGCATTCTCCTAGTCTTACAGTCAAACAATCTAAGAAAAAAACATTAGTCAGATAAGAAGAAATGTGCAACCCTGAGTTTGTGAGGTCTGCCAACTGGTAGGCTATATTATGGTCATCAATTTCTTCATTACGTTTATTACGGAAGGCATGATGCCGATAATCTTAAGACGTTACATACAAACAAACAAACAAGCAAACATTTTTATATGTTGAAGGTTATGTGTCAATTATAAAAAGCACACGCGTTTAATCATTATCCGATGTTGTCACCATGATGAGCTGTTTCGGTGGTTATATCAATCCAGAAAAGCTGAACTGGTTGCAATCATTTCAAAAAACAACTAGAAGAACATCCACGAAAGCATTATAGCATGTATACAATCTACTGGAAGAATAATAAACCAATGTATATAAGGACATGTGTAGTGGATCCAAAACTAAACTGGTAGCGTAGTTACGATCACATAGGATAAACATGTATTAACTTTGGTTATGCGGATCTATTTGTTAATTAAGAAAGGCCGAGCTTCAGTTATCAGTATAGCTAAATTGGTTTTCGCACAATCTTAAACATCGATATGTTAACCAGGAGGCCAATTCGAGCTTTATCTAAAAGAAGCATTTATGTCATTCCCCTTCGTACAAATGGACAGGACCTCGAATTTGTATTCGTAGTTTTATCCATTATGGGTTACCATTCGAAATCTTCATTCAGAACATTAAATATAAAGTCCTCTTCTTGTGTGCATGACTATATTTATCTTTGTATGCATATGCGTAATTTAGACTTTTGACCAGTTCTACATCAAGGCATAATATTAATTCTTGTATGTGTCATCTTTGTACTATAGAGACTGCTGCATTCTACGAAGATACGGCACTGCTTGTGCGAACATAAGCAATATGATAAAGATTTTGTGCTAGTTGCTACACAGGTTACATGTAAAATTCTGCAGCTAGTGTATCGCAAAGCATAATATCGCGATTTAAGTGGACGCGACTGCCGTTTCTTCATGACAATACCATCTATTTAGATTGAATGAATCCCTAGACATTCACATTATATGCAATGAAGACGAAAGCTGTAAGAACAACACGAATCAGCGGCTCTCATACCGAATATTCGGTACATCATGTTTCGCCTTTGTTACTGATTGTGTGAATATAGCACAAATGTTTAATTCTTAAAGCCATCCTTACATATCCTAATACGTCCAGCTAACAATCCATGATGATATGTGGACGGTGTATATATATGGTGATAGGTTTACAGGGCATGAATACGTCCCTGTGAAAGCGAATTATCATTGTACTACTCAAATTCGAGAGCATAAAGTAAGTCTTGCCATGCAAAACCCTTGTACGAGAAAAGAAAAAAAGCAGAGTAATTGAATGTCGTATCCCCTAGTGAGGGACAACAACGAAAATAGGAAAATAGTTACGTTTCCAAAGGTTGCGTCAATGAAAGCAACCACATGTAAGCAAGGTTGCAGTGGATTTGCATACAAAGTTTAAGCTAATACAAGTAATACTGTCTTGGAAATCAACCTCAACAGATGACCAAGAGTCCAAAGACGTACGTCTTCCTCACTGACGGCGCAGATAACTGCATGCATTTCTCTCGCGCTAGCAACGCTGATAAGCAAAATAATCTGCCCTTTCTAGATAAAGCACAAGGACAATCCGACAGAATCCGACAACTGTGTAGAGGTGTCTATTTGCTAAACCAACACTTCCTACAAAACCGAACAAATAATGGACACCACTAATTGATGTCACACTCCCTCTGTTGCTTTGGTTTCATCCAAATATGTTATCAAGAAAGATTCCATATCTTGATCTAGGGTCATGTAGATTTATCGTTACGAACACGTGTGGGATTGACCGAGTATGGCTAAAGACATTTGTTATTTTATTTATTTCCATATCTCCGCTACACCAATCCCGATAAATATTTCTCAGTGTGTGAGTGTCAACTCCGTTAAACATCGCAAGAATATTAAAGTTATCATTGATCAATTTTGGAAACTGTGTATACCGCTGGGTTACTTAAATCACGTCTGTGTTTTTATGTCTGCCTCTGGAAAATATCCTAGCAGAGTTTGATTGTTTGTTCAACATTACTACTAAATTATTAATACTTCCATCGATGATGTCAATGATAAATTCGATAACATCCCCATCATTAAACGATTTTGCGTTTTCGTTAAATAATTTCAACACATCGTAACACCGTCATCTACAGACGGAGCTTTCAAATACAACTTATCCCACGCTAACCATCTCATTATCAAATTAAGTAACAACCGCACCCTTTTACTACCATATAGGTATATTATCTGATAGTGTCGATGTATAATTTGTTTCTAGTCGCTAAAATCTCAAAAACAACTAAATTTGAAATATTGAATGACATACAATACAATGATTCATCTGATCGTGTTTTGTCTCGGTAATTTTATAACGCATCTGTTTGCAGCTGATGTTACAGAGTGTAAAAGTGACACATTTTGCAAATACACCAAAAGAATTATGGAATAATTTAAGAGCACAACAATGACTTTATGTTAAATACATTGACTCTATTCCAATTATTGATGTTACAATTTGGACAATTTCATTATCCTGATTGTCATTATAGTGAAAAATTTCCTCAGGGTCGCAAACATCTTGTAGGGGAAAATATGATAAAATTATCTAATCCTTGTGTTGAGTATTCAGGTCTATATACACTAGTAACTACATATAAGACCACACGTTTGTGAAACAAACATTTATAGACATTTATCCAACAATTCAAATTGTATCATCGACGATACATCATTGCAAATTAAAACAACATCGGAGAAACAAAATTACCTGATAAAAGTTAAAGATCAATATCTCAACATCGGTGTAAAATGTCACAACAACGACCACATATATATTTTCGATCTTAATGCATGTTAGCCCCGGACATTATACTTTTTCTCCTGGGTCAAAAAAATCCCCACGCGGACATATATTTACTAAAACATTATTTTCCGCTTTTGTTAATTTCAACTTCCCCTCTGGCGCGGACAGTGCATTTTGTGTTGTGGTTAATTATTATACTCAATATCATCATTGTCCTGATGACATCTCCTCGTGTGAAAACCCGTAAAAATCACAAAACAAAGTCAGTCAATGTTGCCTTTTAGATCCTCCCAGTCAATCATTAAATAATATTGGTCTACGCCGTTTTTAATCCATTAACCGGTGCATCGTGTGATAATTTTAACTGTTTAAGATGCTTGTTAAGAAAGGGTTTATCTAAATGATGAAAAACGTTACTAGAACGTCGTTCTAAACGATCTTTTATTACAGAAACCAAGCGTTCACCTTCTGTACAATACCACAGTGAACCATATTGCACTTTAAAAGGATTGTTATTATCTGCACCACTCCAACCTGGACAAATTGTTAAATCAGCGCCAAGTATTTTAACGAACACTTTCTTCGCTCGGAAATATTGCGATTTTTTACTTTGTTTAAAACATATACAACTGGAATGAAGATCATCGTATTCATAATATATTCCACTTCCAAATATGAAACCTTTTTTTTCCAAGTTTCCATTTTTTGCGTTTTTTGTATTAGTTTCACATTTATGATCCAAGGTCGCCACGAGTGATACAGGTCTCCAAACACTAATCTAAGGTATCGATCAGGAGAACAAATCAATCAGCTGTAATAAATAAAAAATTTCATATATTCAGCGTTAATAAATGGTTCAATCGATACGATAGCTCGGATAAAGACATCTGTATCCTCGATGAAGCAAGGATCCAAATCACTATAATATTTCTGTTTAGGATAATTGCGCCGTATTTTTGGACAAAAAGGTTTCGTCGAATATTTTCCATGGCGTCACAAAATTTATTTGTTTTAATCAAAACATGATTGTATGATTCAGTCGATACTATAACTCGGATTAACATGGAGACACATCCTTGTAAAATTTGAAAACAGTATAAACCAATTATAAACCTTTCTACTGTTTCTGTTCGCGTTTGCATACACTACTCACAGCATTTAAGTATGCGAGAATGACAACTCAGATTTAAAATTTCATAAGGTATCAGATAACATCAATAAAATAGTAAAATATCGTTCGTGGTGTTTCGAAAATGTTACTACAAAACATTCTGGTCTCCATTGGAGGGTTTTGCTACCATATCACCGCCAGATAAAGAAGACCGAATAAAATACCTCGGAGAAAATTATATAAGAATTTTAAAAACGAACATCACTGATTCTGGAAATTATACTGTTCTACATTTACGTGACGGCGAGCCAGGTCTGTATTCTAAACTCAATCATATTCGATTAACAGTTCATCCATACGTAGATATCTGCCTCAGGCAATATCTAACTGTACTATAGGACTTAACAACCCCGTCACGGATAATTGCATTACACGAACAAAAATAATTTTTGGTTTTATTTCCCCCACCGATAAATATCGCGGTACCTCCACAGGAATAATTTCACTGATATTAATTTCCACGATGCTATACTATTGGTACTCTTCGCCAAACTAGCATTTATAAATTACATTCATGAGCAACAAGATTATTCTTTGATTCAGTATTTTCCAGAGCAAAACAAATTATTTTCTTCACAAAGTGATTTCCCGAGCAACAAAAACATTCTCAGATTTCATCAGCAATACAAATTATTCTATAACGGGTTGAATGATAATTTTAATTTTTGTCGCCGCCACACACAACTCAACATCAATAATATTCTGTTGGGTATTTTGTTTAAATTAATGTAGCCTCAAATGACGGCAATGGGTAGTCCGTTCATTATTACATAGTCGTAAGGGTCAGTTTGACAATTATTACAATCTTGGTAGTAGGCTTCACTGCTTAGTAGTGAGGAGGGTCTATACAATACATCTTCATTGAAGTAATTTTCAAAGGGCTCAATGACATAGGACAGAATGATTGAGCAGTTCCATCGTGAAGTAAAGTCTGTGAAAGTCTCCCATCGACTTGCTGCCAAATGCTTCGCATACTTCGCGAGCAGTCTGATGATCATCAGAATATATACCCATATGGACGAAGGTTCTCTAAGCGGCATCCATGTTCGGTATTTGTCATCAAACTGATAACACCCATTGCTTATACGGATAGGCTCCTCCGACCGTCAGTAGTGGCAAATTGTGTGCGGTATTGATATCGTAAAGTGATTCGGATGCCATTTATGAGGTGGTCATCGGCAAACTTCGTTAGCTCATGAGACCGTAGCTATCAAGAAACGTTATTCAACGGATTCGTAATATACTTTTACATGTTGTACGGAATATCAAATAGTCGATGTAGTTCGTCTGTTGGAAGAGGAATCTTTTCTTAGCTGAATCATTCCTATAGATTTTTACATAATCCTCATATTTTGGAGTCTGTTCATTTTTAATACTGCAATGTCTAACGTTTTAAACAATAGATCAACACTATTTAATATACAATTTCTTGGCATTTCAGTGTGTGTTACGTATATCTGATGTCATATATTATAATGATTCGTTTTTCAGTGTTATTTATTTTCATTACATGCTGTTGTAATGTACATTTATTGTTTAGAGATGACGTTTCTTGCAGACAATCGGTTGACCTGAACTATTATTTGGTAAACATATAATGTTGACTTATATCATGATCTTGATTAATGGTTAGTGGAAGACACGTAAACAGGATTTATATTAATTTTAAAATTATTAATTATTGTCGAGGTCAACATGGGACTAGTAAATTAGGAGTAAACAACTATTATTATTCAAGTAAGTTGATTGGTTCTCGTCATGGTCTTGTTAAGTGTATGTGATATGAAAAGAATCAGGTAACTCGACGATCTCGCAATTTGTTGATTGTTTTTTTCGAAACTGCTTTTAATAAAACGATATAATCTGTTTTAATAAAATGTTTTATTTAACCTGACGTTAGGACAGGTTTTTCTTCAGTTGTATCTAGTAGTTTTTGAATCCATGTAACCTTTCTTCAGACCAGTTGGAATTTAAATGAATAATTCGTATCTCTGGATATAATTGATGTCCTCATACAGAATTCTTGGACAAAGACAGTTTATTCAAATTTTATTAGGTATTCAACACCGGATATTGTGTTTTAACAAGGACCTGTAGATTAGCACAAAGAGATTACAGCATGCGTAAATCTACTCCATCTTGCATTTTACAACAGGTCTCGAACTTGAATATCAGAAATCATTTCCTAAATTCGTGGATTATTCTTGGATTAGATTTAAATTTGATTCTTACAACTAAGTTGCTTTTCATTTCTACAATCTTTTTCCAGAGAAATAAATTATTCGTTGAAAGTTTGCACAGTCTATTTTTTTTTCCTCACTTTTTTTGTTCTTGTTTATTAGAGCCTACATTCCTTTATTTATGTAATGCCGTTTCGGCAATTCCTTATCATTCTTAATGACTATCATAAAATGTCTCCTAATGTCTCCTAAGAGATGAAACATTACTAAATGTTATGTCAATAGTATTGGTACAAGCATGCATACCATTAACTAAACATGACGTTAATCCTTTTACAGGCTGAACTAAATATGCGATTTTATTAAGTTCCGAAGTCAAGTTTTGTACCATTTATATGTGTACGTATGATGCTGGTATTACACAAATGAAGGCAGTTATTTATTTGCTCATAGAGTATAATGTATCATAAACTTTATATGGATTGGATAACACATAAGTATATAAACAAATTATATAAAATCATCAATACTCTATATCTAGTGCTTTATATACATGTATAAAAAAATAGTTAATCACACATTTCACATAGTAGATCTTGTTACTAAATTTCATGAATCTAAGAAATTAATTAAGAAAATATCTTATTAGGAGTATTATTCCTCTACGTGTCATATAATATCCTCTAACGTTTAAAATAAAAGCTTAATGGATTCAAGTATTTACTAATGACAGGAAACATTGGAAATTATTGACCACTTTGACGATATATAAATTCACCTTCGTTCTAGAACGGAAACGTAAGAATAGGAAACAGAGATTACGAACTTCAACCAGCGGAAACCGATGTCGCATTTAGAAACTTGCATGACGAACCAGGTGCTCTTGGTAGAAAATATGTTCTACAGGACCAAACACACACCCAAAGAGAATATTCAGTCAAAAACAAAGGTTTGAAATATTCTATTAGTGTTTCATAAAAGAATGTTTAAATCAATCTTTGCTTCTTAATTTGATTTTAAGAAGCAGAAAAGTTTAATTTATTTTTCTGAATTTATCTAATGAAGTATGATTAATAATTATGATATGTTTTTTCTCGTGATTTCAGAGAAAAATTAGAACGACCCAGATTACTTATTGCTCACTATGAGTAACACACTTCTTTCTTGACGGAACTTATTTTAAGTCACTATTCTATCTTAAGGGCTGCAACAGTCAACTACATTGGCAATATACAATAAATATAATTAAAAGGTGGTCATGATATTTGTAATTGATAACAAATAATTATCCTACAGATGCAGCTTATGAAATGGAGAAAACCAAAGAACAGAAACGTATGACTCTTTTCCGACGTTTACAGGAACAGCATAAACAAAGACACTTGTCACCAGCAATCGCTTCATTATCTGGCACGAATGAATCAACATTACCTAAGAATGGAAGAAGAGGTGAGATCTGCGAAAGCCGATAATTTGAAAACATAAAGAATGCTAGATAAGTTTTATTGATGTATATCTATTTAATGTTATAATTTCATATCAATTACGACTACAACTAAAAAAGATGAATATTATATGTATTCATGTAACCCATTTTAAAGACAATCATGGCAAGTTATTGTACATTAAAATCATTCGTATCGATGTTTATTTTTGAAGGCTGCAGAATATTACGATTATATTTTCTCGCTGCAATTATAAACCCAGATAAATCACGGCAGATATCGGAAATCTACTACGTCAAGGTCGCCGTTCTGATAGATTCAGGATTATGGGACTTGTAAGTGGTCTCTTTGCCTGAAATTTCTCCCTATAATCTATTGATTTCTTTTCTGTCTGTCTACCTGTCTGCATCTCTCTCTCTCTCTCTCTCTATATATATATATATATATATATATATATATATATATATATATATACATATATATATATATATATATATATATATATATATATATATATATATATATATATATATATATATATATATATATGTGTGTGTGCATGTGTGTGTGTGTGTGTGTGTGTGTGTGATTTTAAACATCCAAACGCACACGTTTCTCTATCAACCTACCCGCCTTCCCATTTACCACTATATATATATATATATATATATATATATATATATATATATATATATATATATATATATATATATATATATATATATATATATATTTCTTGAAACTATGATCACTCCTTAAACTTTTATGCATTCTATATATCCTTTTTGTCAGCATTCACACTAACAAACAAACCTTCACATCAATAAACAATAGTTTTCATATCTAATTACAGCTATTATTCTAATGTACATTCACTTCATCTACTAAGAAGAAATCGTATTACGACAGTAATGATACAAGGATGGTATTCACACATTATGAACGGTGTAAGTAATGATTTTTCCAACTAAAGAACAGAATATTCATTTTATTTTCATACACATCTTTTAATAAATACAAATGATGATTTGAAACGGACCTATGCGTGACCCTTCAGGACATAAGAACATCTTAAGACATTGTTAATATGTGTCTTGTTGTTACTAATATATAATATAAAGACAATGTTCGTAAGCAGGTTTATCTGTAAACAGGTGCATTACATATTTTCTCTAACAACTTCTTTAAATACCTTTTATTGCATAACGAACATGTTTGGAAATTCTAAGCAGACGTTCAAGTAAGTGGTGGCGTCTACGAAGCGAACAATCTTTTGGTATTGTTAGTGTCTGGTTTAAAATGATTTCATCTTTCTGGATAGATAGAAACATTCTTTTTATGCCAAAAGTAGATAACTCTGCAAATTATTTGTAATATCTTTAATAAGAACTAGAAGGAACACATTTTAATTTGAGATTTATTTTCAAATCGTAAATTATAACAAATCCTAAAGACTTACTTCTTTTGTGCCACAGGTAAATATGATCTACAAAGGAATAGAAGATACCAGTATACGTATCATCGTTATCCTTAGTGAATTTATCATTTTCAAGGTAAATATTTTGTCAACTCGTTATACCTGCACGTCCTTGAGTGCTTTTGATTCTATGCATGTTTTATCTGTAAAACACACAAGTTAATTTATGTAATCTATTACAACAGATGATGTAACTTTAAATGCCTGTTGCTATTGACATTTCTCAAATGATATCCGCCCCTTTCTGCGTAAATTCAGATTATTAAACAGAAAATCTTCCGCTCACCAACGGATTTCGATATGACGTATATACTTAAATGGCAAATCCCGGGAAGCAAGTTTCAAACTGCAGTGCATGGATTTATTATAAATGTTTAACGGAATAAAATATATACATTCTGTCAGGAGGTTTTGTCACCGAGAAGAAAAAGAAAGAAACATTTTCCATTATTCTAAAGAGAGACGGCAACAAGATCGTTTAATTCCAACACGATTGCAAGATGATTTATATTTTCAGATAGCACCAACAATGCAACATATAAAACTAGTTTCGTATCAGCAGCACAGTTACATTTATTTAATTTTTTATGCAGAACATATAATAATAATTATTATAATAACATTGATGGACTGGGTAAACAAATGCTTAAAACATGGCACATGCTATCATTTTCTTTGTTTCACTGAATCACATCCACTGTTGTATACTTTATATGCGTTGATTATCATCTCCATTACAAGCCAATTTGCACCGCTATTTCAATTCAACATTATATTTCCTGCTTTTATTTGTATTTTTGCGTATAGAAGAAACATGATTTTCAACTCCATGAATCGAGAGTGGTGAATTCAGAGGGGGTGGATCTCGTAGATGGATACAGCTATCTTAATGATATAATAACATGGGACAAGGAAACCGATGTGAAAGAAAAGAAATTATTCAGCCATGGAATGCTCTTTACGAGGTACGTAGATGTCCGCCATATCTAATATCGACTCGCCGATTCCACCAATATGAAGTAAAATACGGTATTCAAGGGATTAGATTAATGGTCAACAAATACACATTTTACTTATTTTCTCATTAAATATTAATACTTTCAAGCCACGTCGTAACTCACAAAAGAAAACTGTAATTGTTTTCTCTACAGTGTACATTCCCTAAAGTAAATATGATGATGTTCTTCCCAATGCATAATGGATATAGAGATTTTATTGTATATAAGACGCTCTTTAATATTTCCAAATATTGAACTCGGTTTACTATTACCTTTTCACTAAGGCGCCCCGAGTGTCCGAGTGGTCTAAAGCGCTGTCCGTTGCGGACCACTACCATCTCACCGCTGTCTGATTGGGTTCAAGTCTCGGATTCGGCCAATGTGGGTATGTGAGAAAGCTTGCCAGAAGCTTCTCGTGGGTTGGGAGTTCTTCACGGGGTTGTTTTTGTATTTCCTCCACTATTAATACTGGCCGCCATTAAGCCGAAATCGACATCCCACTTGCAATCGTCTGCAAAAAGTCTATATCTGCTAAGTACATCCAAAACGGGTTTAATAAGGCTGTTCGTTCGTGATGAGATGCATTGATGACTTAACGCCTCCTTCTAACGGCATTTTGCACTGATTACGCGTCAAGTTCTCCTTACTATATATTGTATTTGATGTTTTCTTAAACACATGACAGCCTATGATCACTTCATTTCGTGCTGTTTTCTTTCGTTTTGTGACTCATCACTGTTTAAAACCACTTATTGTCGTGCATTGATTATACCATGAATACGGCCACTAATCGATATAGAGATTTTATTGTATATAAGAAGCTCTTTAATATTTCCAAATATTGAACTCGGTTTACTTTATTATTACCTTTTCACTACAACGCATTGTTCAACATTAATTTCATAAACGTACTACGCATAATGCAGAAAGGTGGTAAGGGTACATCGGATAGATATTTTAAGATGTTTTTGGAATGTTTTTTCACCTGTAAATTGAGTGAAATTTGATTGTATTCCACGTGTCATCAATGTCTGCAATGTTATCATTATCTTCGGTGAGATCATTTGTGCACTCGCTTAATAATGTTGTTTATTACACAATCGCTTGAGTTCATCTGAAAAGTGATTTCTAGACTTGTTTTAATAACACTTCACTTCAGTGCAGCATATTCTTAAACACTGAACTGAAAGGTCAGTTTCTAACATATTATCAGTGTATACTTTTCAGTACCGACATTTCATTTGTATCAAAATATAAATTGCATGTGTATCCTATTTTAATCTTTAACGTAGCTTTAACAGTTTTGTAGTCATATCACTACGACACCGGCCTTTGGCAGTTTACAATGAATTTGTGCACTGGGGCTGCGATCGTGGGAAAACATTATTAACCCTTCTGGAAATATTTGTTCTGGACGAACACTTTTGACCGCCAGTTTTTGATTCTACTCGCTAACGGGAATTTGAAGCAAATTGTCTCTTCTGTTTCAAAATGGCCAATTTCCCTCTACAGCGGTTTGTTATGACATGTATTCGTATCATATCCCTAAGGCAAGAACAATAGCAAGTAAAACTGCGGCTATTGCTCTGCTGATAATGCCCGTGGGGTGGAGGTACATCTGTAGCATGTAACCCACCCTATATACAAGGGTGGCTTAAATATGAACTTTCAGAAGTAAATAAACTCACCTTGGTTCACAGGAAAATGTAAACTTAAACTGGTCTCTCCAACTGACAGAACTTTATCCATCCTCAGCATTTTTACGGAGTAAAAGCATATCCGACACTATAAAATAGATTTCTTTTTGTCTTCTGTACAATATGATGTTCCGAATGAACTGCAAATATCCGGCCACAAATACACTACAGTAAATACGTGTATTGATTCATTCAGTAATCGTCTTTTCAAACAAATATTGCAACAATATCATGCTTAGTTTGGAGGTGGAAATGCAAGATAAACACTGGCACTGTGTTGTCTATGCCAACTTTAACCGGTACTGTGCACAGTATCAACAATATGACATCAGAGGAATTGGTAGTTTTGTGTTGACAAATGACTTTGTCTTTGTCTTTCTTTTGGACGCCTAATATTTTATCTATAGTTTGCAAAACTGCATAATCGTCATTTGCTATTTCAGTTGGTTTGGGTATATTTATATGCACAACAAATGAAAGATAAATTGTCTGTCAGAATTAAGGTAATTGTTCATTCTTCTTTCTAAGGAAATAAATTGCTACTGTTTCAACTAAATTTGTGATAAAAGGAATATCAAATAGGTAATAATTTATTATTAAATTTATCATACTCGTTAAATAAGACACGGGTTGCGAAAACTGAACATTTGTTTAACCTCCTTTCATAAATTAAATAATAAATCATTACCCATTTGATATATTCTATATATTTAATATAATGATGTCGAACATAACCTTTTTCGCACTCAGTAAAGACCCCCCTCCAAATAAATAAATACATAAATTAATAAATAATTAAATAAATAAATAAACAACACAAAATGTTACTAAATCTAACTTTCTCCTTATGTAATTGTTTTCCAATTAAGGCAAATTTTCTTTTCTCATCCTCAGGGAAATAACTTATTTCCAAATTGTTAATACCTTTCTTAATACCTTTGACATTAATATTTCGTTATCAATGTTACTGCATGTAGTAAATATGGATTACATATTTGTCCGTGTGTCAAAAAGCATATTTCAAATATACATACTATTTGTACACAGGCATTTTCTAAATGTACATAATATTTGTACAATGGCATATAGTAAATGTAGATACTATTTGTACACAGGCAAATTGTAAATGTGAATACCATTTGTACAATGGGATATACTTAATGTAAATACTATTTGTACAAAGGCATATTGTAGATGTATTTGTTTATTTTAGGTACAAAATATTTCTACATGAACTTAGTGAAAGGGAACTAAGCGGTAAGTGTTCTCTCTCTCTCTCTCTCTCTCTCTCTCTCTCTCTCTCTCTCTCTCTCTCTCTCTCTCTCTCTCTCTCTCTCTCTCTCTCTCTCATGATAGCACTACAAGTATCATAACAATTTTTAATTAGCCTGATCTATGCCTGCAACACATTTTCTGTTTAGGGCCATGTATCTATTGAACTGATGTCGCACTCCACCTGATTGATAGTTAACATTTCAAAAGTCGTTTAAAGACCAGCCAGTCTAGATGTTGAATTTCAAATATGTAATACTAACGTGATTTGTTATGTCTTAATATGTGTGTGTGTGTGTATACGTTTATGGGAAAAAACAAGACTTAAAGAATGAGAAAATAGGACAAGAGTGAATACTGTCCAGATGTATACTCCAAACGCTGATTGATGGAGTCATTTACTCTTAAAATGTAACATATTAAGCGTCAACTACGTAATCAACATGAGTGTAACAGATTGTTCTTAGTGGTATTACTGCGTTTGCTTTGCAAACATAGAGATAATAACTCTTACAAATATCGATAATGTTAACGTCGGTTTGGTACGTTGAGCAGTAAAATGAATTTGTTACACACACACACACACACACATATATATATATATATATATATATATATATATATATATATATATATATATATATATATATATATCCAATTCCCTTGGAGCCTCTTAGAATCAAATCCAGATCCAGGCCTTCACGAGTGGCTTGACTAATCCCTGCGGAACCTGTTTAAACGGAATAGAGAAGGGATGACAGGCGATGTTCTGGCGCCTCAATGCCAGACGCTTCGGGCAGATGGGGCTCGTTAATCTTTGGTGTTCGACCATCTAGGAGAAGGTAAACTCTGACGTCAAACATTCGCTGCCTAGCGGCTATAGCATCTCATGGAACAGGCTAAGGGAGTAAACCCTAACATAAAATCTAGAGATGGAGTCCGTAAAGCGGCTAGGCTTTGTTTTCAGTATCATCTCGGCAACTCCTGCGCCGTCGCTGGTGCCATGATGAATCAGTTCTCCTTTCCCTTTGATCCACCAGCAGCGTGGAGTGGGGGAATCAGCTGAATGGACATAAACTGATTCTAAGTATCACCCTGTTCAGGCTTTTGCCCTCGATAGGACAACATGGGGTTGCTACCGACGGTGGGAAAAACCAGCATGTCTCACTGGACACCTACCACCTGCATCAAGCTGGGCAGAAATCAGACAATAAGGTGGTAACCCGCCACAGTTAGTTTGACTTACTGAGTGCGTACGGCTTAAGGTAATTGAGTACCTCACAAAGCGGGTGGAAGTATTGCACCACGAAACAACAAGCCAAAACAAAACAAGGAAACATCCAATCCTCAAGCTAGGTACCTGGAACACGCGGACCGGACTAGACTCTCATATGATCTCCAGGCAATCAGTGATGTTCGAAAGACTATTGTCATCAATGATCAATTTGCAAGACTCAAGGTCAACAAAACTGTACTTCAGGAGACATGGCTACCAGATTCCGGGTTCCTCAGAGAAGAGAACTACACGTTATTTTTCCAAGGAAAGAGCACTGACAAAGCGAAAGAGTTTGGTGTTGGATTCGCCGTCAGGAACTATACTGCTGGGGATGAGAGATCCCTGCCAACAAGTAAACGGACGACATATATTCCACCGCCTCCACACCACAACCAGGCTTATCAACCTGATCAACGTGTACGCTCCCAGTCTAAAAGCTCCACTGCAGGTAACAAGGATGAGTTCTACGAAGGTTTTAACTCGAAGACAAAATTCCCAAGGAAGAGAACTTGTCATTACTGGGCGACGTTAACGCTAGGTTGGGTGCTCACCAAGTCTCTTGGTCTTCACGTCTTGGAAATGTTGGCATTGGGAAGATGAATCTTAAGATCACCAATTCATTTGTTCAGACAAATCTAAAGGATAAAGTGTCTCGTAGGCATCCCGGACCAAACACTTTTACCATCTGTACGTAATCATTACCAGACGGTCTGCCATGAAGAGAGTGCTTCTTACAAGTACCATCTACAGCGCTGACTGCAACACTGACCACTCGTTGGTGGTGTGCTGAAAAATAAAGCTTCAGCCTAAGAAGATACACCGTTACAGGCAGGAGGGTAAACCACGCATTGACGTGTATAAAAAGTCATATCCAGACAAAAGCTGAGTAATTCACGTATGCTTACTCCAAATCGTTTCATTCAGAATGTCTGAACGGCAGTGATAACGAAAGATGGGATCACATCAGAGATACTTTGTACAGCACTGCCACAAAGATCATTGATAAGAAACAGTCAAAGAACATAGACTATTTTGAGGATAACTTTGCCACACTAACGCTAGCCATATAATAGCATCGCAGCGCTCACCTATAATACAAACGATCCCTCTGCCAGAGGACTCTACGGGCATACAGGTTAACCAGTAGCAAAGTTCAGAGGTTAGCACGGCAGTGCGCCAATGAATACTGGCTTCAGTTCTGACAGACGATCAAGTCATCAGCAGACATGGGAAACATCAAAAACATGTAAGATGGCATACATAAATCAATGAATCCAACAACGAAAGTGATAGAACCACTTACGTCTTCCACAGGCAATACCATTCGCGACAAGAGCAAGCAGATGGGGGTAATATGGAGAGGTACAGTGAACTGTACTCTAGAGGGAACCACGTGAATAACGCTGCCCTAAAATTGAATACACTACGCGCATGGCCCCACTGGATAAGAAACTTACTGTGGCAGAACTAAAGAAGACCTTATAGAAAGTGTCCTTAGTTAAAGCCACAGAGAAGTATAGCATCTCAGCAAAAGTCATCAAGTGCGCCTCCAGAGTCCTGCTCACAACCCTGCACGACCATCTCTGCCAGTGCTGGAATACGGTTGCAGTACCTCAGGACACGAGAATCCCCAATATTGTAACCATATACAGGAACAAAGTCGACATAAGTGACTGCAACAATTACTGTGGGTTATCGTTTTCAGCATCCTCATCCTCAACATAATGCAGACGTGTTCTGACAGAGTGTATCCAGAGTCTCACATGGGAGACGTGCAGAGACGTCTACAACTGACATGATTTTTTCTCGCAGGCTACTGCAGAATAAATTCAGAGAACAACACAAACCCTTCTTCGTGGGGAAGATTGGATGCCATCCAAAGCTTCTAAGTATTATCCAGTGTTTCCACGAACACATGAAAGGCACAATGCAGTACAATGGCTCAACGTCCGCCCCCTTCCACATCCACAGCGGAATGAAACAGTGTTGCGTCCCAGCCCCCAATCTCTTCGGCATTTTCTTCGCTCTACTGCTCAAGCATGCCTTTGAGACGTCCATAGAAAACATCTATCTGCAGACACGATCAGACTGCAAACCGTTCAACCTGGCACGAGTGAAGGGAAAGAGCAAAGTCCGTGAAGCACACATTAGGAACATGTTCTTTGCAGATGATGCTGCCGTAGCCACTCACACATAAGCTACAGCACCTGATGGACCGATTCGCTAAAGCATGCGCTGAGTTAAAACTGACCATAAGCCTCAAGAAAACAAATGGGATGGCTCAGAACGCGGACCCCACAAACATCATCAACAAAAACTAAGAACGTGAGGTAGTCAATATGTTCACGTACCTCGGCTCTGCCATACCATACAGACTATCGCTCGATGCTGAGCTGAACAATCGGTTTGGAAAGACATCAAAAACTCTGTACATTGCTGTCGCAAAGTTTTGGGAACAACAGTTTGCTGGCCTTGAACACCACCAACTTTGCATCAAATGTCTGGGCGATGGACGCCGGACGGACAGATCCAAAAATAAAATATCTTTTCGGAACTTGCCTCTGACAAAAGCTCTATCCGACGGCCACATCTCCGCTTCAAGGAAGTCTTCAAGCGCGACATAAAAGCCCTTGACATCGATGTCAATACCTAGGAAGAGCTTGCTCTAGACAGGCCCAGATGGCGACATGCTCTGATCACTGGCTTAAAAGCCGCTGATGACAAGCTACACATGCTAGTTGATGAAAAGCGATCTCGGAGGAAGAAGAAGCAGATGTAACACAAACCAGACACAGCTGCCAAGTGCAACAAGGACTGTCAATCCTGTGTTGGTATGCATAGCCACTACAGAAGCTGCACAACCACCAACCGGGACATCAATCAGAAGCGCACTTCCATCGTCTTTCGAGACTAACGGATGCCAACACATAAATAAACAAATAAAAATAAAACAGACCTGTCAGGTCCCATATTTTTAAATCCATCCTAATATATAATTTTTCGATTGCATTACGAAGATAACACCGGCTATGAGAGCGAAGAATGGGAATCTGGTAAAAGAGATTGTGAAATATTTGATAACCTTATATCAAGTATAGACTAGAGTACTAAGATAGGAACTTGTTATGATATATTCGATTCTGTTGACGAATTTACTCTGTCGTATATACAATGTGCTAAACATTGTATCCCAATTTACATGTTAACTGTTCGGATGAGATTCAACTGTTGATATGGCAGCACAATTCGTATAAAAAGCAGTAAGCGCGACCTCATAAATTACGTAGTTAATAATAATAATAATAATAATAATAATAATAATAATAATAATAATGATAATAATAATAATAATGGTCATTGGCAAATGTAAAACATTTAGATAACAATGCAAAACGAACAAAGAAAAGCGTGGAGCAGTTGGAACCTATTTGAAATCTTGGTGCCACTGTGTGCAGGAAAACTTAACGATATCAATATGCCCTTTAGGACAATATGTCCTTTAGGGAGCATTGACGTGAATGGATCGCTACATGTAGTGATGTCAGATGTTGAGAAAAAGCAGAATTTTGTAATTCATTTCATGATGTTGAAACGCAGGTTTATGGCATTCTTCTGTATATACGTATCAAAACTAACAATAGACAAACAAATGTATTAGAGACTGAACAATACATATCTGATATAATCAACATTTTAGCCACTCATAAATCATGTGAAGGGCCCCGAGTGGCCGAGTCGTCTAAAGCGCTTTCCGTTACGGATCACTGCCGTCTCACCTCTGTCTGCGTGGGTTCGAGTCTAAGATTCGGCTAATGTAGTTATGTGAGAAAGCGTGCCAGTAGCTTCTCTTGGGTTGGTGGTTCTTTCCGGAGGTTTTCCCGAGTTCTTCCTCCTCCAATAATACTGGCCGCCATGTATCGTGTGCTGAAAAATGGCGTTAAACCCTAAAAACAAACAAACAAACATATGTTATGTAATGTGGATACAATAAGTCGCCATATGATTACACACTGTTGCTTCGATACTCAGACCACACCTCATCATCTGACTGATAAGTACCATACCAGGTATGGCAAATGTGTGGTCTTTTGCGATATCTCTTAAAGCATTTATTACGGTCTAGCATAAAGAGGTAATACATAAATTAAAGAACAACGGCATTGATATATCTCACACTGATTGTTTCACAGTTTTTCTATCGAATACACTTCAAACAATGTTTGTAAATTCTGCCGAATCAAATAATCAAATGGCAGTCTGTTACAGTTGGCATACCACATGACTTAGTGTAAGGTCCGTTAGTATTTATGGTATGTTTAACGATATAGGCGAAGAACTGTTGAGTGCATTGAGACTCTTTGCTGCGAATACCTGAATGGCGTATTTATATAATGATAATGAGGACGACGATTATGTACTGAACACTGATTTACAAACGCTTTACGGCAGTGGCGTGTTGACATTAACCTAGCCCATATTGAGTCAATGATATTCTTGTAGTCTATGACGTGGTTTCCCAGACCTAAAACTCAAAAACGAAATCATACATTTTACTTAGTTCAACACACATATTGACATAACATTCAGTAGTCCACGACACTTGAAGAAACATGTTGGTAACATATTTATGTCGACCTCAAAAATGATAGTTACTCTGATAACACTTACATATAATATTTAGCGGGAAAAAGTTAGATAAGATATATATTACACATATCCGCCCGTTACTACAATTTCTTCTACGAGATGGTTTTTCCGACGAAAAATATTCTCAAATTAGAAACGTTATAATTAGAAGCGGGAGAATAGTAACTGGGTTCACTTAAAAGTGTCTCATGTCATGAGATTTATCACGACATTGGTTGGTATACCTTATCGGACAGACACCGGTTTCATCAACTACGCTTTACCTTCATAAACTTGTATACGAATCTCTCCTTTGCATCTTTGCTGACATTATACCACCACTGAGTGGAGAGACAAGCATAACTATTATTTAATTGCATTCAGGTCAAACTATAAATAAGCAGAAATTCATTCCTAAACATTACTGTTCATGTACGGAACTCGCGCCCGTATTTAAGGTGAAAGCATATATTCTATCTCCACAAGTAAAACAGAGTTTAATACAACACAAGTGTCTAACCATATTTTCGTTAGTAAAAGGAACTCATCCATTCTGCCTTCATGAATTAGAAATAACTATAGTGATTTACATATTTTCTAATCATTTAAGAATTAATACATTGTGTCTTTGTAATAATCGTTTTGACAAAATATAATTTAAATACTATATTGAACAGAGTAGGAAATATATTTTAGAATATAAAAAATCTGCATGCACCAGCGACTATAAATAACGTGTTATACGGATAATCAGATTTGACAAATACTATTAATAGTTTGCTATAAACAGTCAATAAAGGCACGATAATTTACGTTAATTTGGAGTATTCTCAATGCTATTTCTTTACTCAATTAATTACTGCTAAATTTCTTATTTAAAACAGAAAATCACGTTTTTCTAAGTTTTGCTGCTGGCTTCATATGGTTCTCAGTTTGATCTTTTTTCTCCATCTTGGTTTATCTGAATTGAGTATATTTAGATAAAATTGTTTGAAACATTATTGTATTACCTCTATTCCTTTCATATCGGTTGTGTGTGTGACTTGTTCTAAGGTGAGTGAACTGGTATCCCTGTCCCATATATATATATATATATATATATATATATATATATATATATATATATATATATATATATATATATATATATATATATATATATATATATATATGTATGTATAAAACCGAAACGTACAAGTAAACTCAATTCGTTATCAATTTCCTTATAATATAAAATGAAAATTATAAAGACATATATTATTATGAATTTATAAACAAATAATCGTAAGCGTTCTACCTCTAGTCCCAAGCTACACAATGTTTCTTATCATTTACAATAGTATGTAATGTTCTGATGTAAGACAATCATACAATCCATATTAATGTTTTTCATTGAATTAAAAGTCAATGAGCACGTTAGTAATGTCAATGAAAAATTTTAATAAATAGTTACACTCGTATTATAACAAGCACAACTGCAACCTCCGAATGAGGAATCAAACTGACCGTTATAGAATAGCAATTGACTACTTGCGTATCAAATCCCTATGTATATACATTTTCACTTGCCCTACACACTAGTCTAACTATAAACAGAACAGAACTTGAATTCTTGATGCGTACACATGTTATATTATAACTTACAATCATTAACTACATCTGCTAAATAAATATGTTTACAATATACAACCATGGGCAAAAGTTAAGCACACAGTTTATTTTAAATTTACATAACACATGCGTTGATAGTTTTCTGATGAATTCAACGGACTGTTTTTTTCTGAATGATTTCAAGAGGTATGTAGATGTATTATTTATACCTAATAGTTTACTATATTTTGCATTTATGTACGATGATAGCATTTGCATAACAACCTAGTTTGGCGAAGCAATCTTTGTTCTGGCTAGCTGGATGAGTTATTGTATTAGAAGTGCAACGTGCAATACAATACGTAATTACCTCCCTTGTATTTCATAGCATGGGTGTAATTATTTTTTAATTTCTCTTTCTCGTCCTACACCATTCACGACTACGATAATGTATCCAGAAGCTTTTCGGCTGCGAAAGCTGTAAATATGCTACGCCTTTGCAAAACACTGAATACACTGAATACAATGTATGTTGGGTACCATTGCATTGCTACCCAAAGAAACATATTGTAATTAATTAATCACTGATTAAAGTGTTCTTGTAACCAGTATAGTATGCCCATTCATATCATAGTATCTGGTAAGCCATGTACTTTGGTTAGTAATTATGGCATCTAGTCTTCTTGTTTCATTTCAGGTTTGTCCTTTGTAGGTGAGGTATGTAATGTTGGTAAAAGAATGTCGACAGTCGAAAGACGTGGATATGTTTGGATGGTTCGTGCAGCGGCACATGAACTCGGACACAGGTAAGACAACTATTGGCGACCTATTTGTCTCCCGCATGAACGTCCACTCGCTTAGCGATTCTGATGTCTTGCATTGGATATCTCATTTATCAAAAAGCAGTTCGGACGTTTATACAATGCATGTGGTTTGTTTTTAAATTTGTTGTCATGTTTCAATTACCAGATCAATATATCATCCTGATAGTGGAAAATATTTCCGTTTCCAATAAACTAAAATACATTAAGTTATACAATGATATGGCATATGTTATTGTAATGAAAATTTGGAGACCACTTTTTGCCCATCCTTTTAAGTTCGACGTATTTCCCATAGGTGTTTGCATAACACTGTCTGTCTTATTGGTGTTATATTACTAACGTATCTATTCAACGTGTTTGTTCCATGAGCAAAAGGCTTAAGTTTATGTTGCGATACTACTGCAATCAGAAGAGATAATAATGTTTCTTCCAGGTATATAGTCATACGCCTTATGTGTCTCTTATTTCCAGTCTTGGTGCAGAACACGACGGTGAAGAGGATGCCACAAATTGTACGTCAGAGGATTCATTTATTATGACTAACGTAATTATGGGAAATAATCCAGACGACCCATACAACAAGAACCCCTGGCACTTCTCTAACTGCTCAATAAACGCGTTTAAGAGAACACTACCGACCAAGTATGTGCAATGTTTATCCGAATATAATATATTATAAAGTTGCATTTCTTTCAGACATTAAAAGGAATTACTGGCTTGGTAAGTAGTTTTTAGGGGGGAACAATGTTACTTATACACATTTATTTTATCAACCGGTTTGAACCTCAAATCAAGAAGCATTGTCTAAATAATGACTGTAAAGACTACTTGGGCATATGCATATGACATGTACTTCGAATCACATATGCATTAGTAAACATGAATGGCAGTATCTAATATGCATGAATGTTTCTTCTCTCTCTCTCTCTCTCTCTCTCTCTCTCTCTATATATATATATATATATATATATATATATATATATATATATATATATATATATATATATATATATATATATATATATAGATGACGGACGGAAACTGAAACTCTAAATAGATAACTAGATAACGCAAAACTGATTCCATGAAAGATTTCTCAAACGCATAAGACCGCAATCACAAAGCTATATATATATATATATATATATATATATATATATATATATATATATATATAGATATAGATATAGATATAGATATATATATATATATATATATATATATATATATATATATATATATATATATATATAATTTAAATGAATTAAAAGTAACGGAGATTTATCATAATAAATGTCCTTCATGTTTTTTAATTGATGTACCCTTGTAGAAACAGACCACATCAAAGAAATGTTGTTTCTTTAAAAGGCAAGAGAATGTATCAATTAAATTATATTTAAACACTCTTTTTAATTCACCCTGCGAGTTATGTCTTTTCATTTTTGATTCAAGAACATTTTGAGCTCTTTTTACCTTAATGAAAAAACTTTATGTACAAGAGACTAATTTTTATTACAGTAGTTACAGATGAAAAGCTTTTGTGAAAACAAATATAGGACAAGGTTTAGCGTGTTCTAAGTATACATGATTCCAAATTATTAGAAAACTCATATTTATTAATCCACGCTGATTTTGATTCACTAATATAATTCCTGTTTCACCTAGTGTATGTATATAACTTTATTATTCAGATTCACACATATTCGTATATTGTCAATATCTTGCATTTCCTGCGTAGTACATATGCTGCATATGCATGTGTACTGCACATGTTGAAGGTATTTCTCAGCTGTGTAATCGAATGCGTGTCTAGAGTAAGACATCAAAGAAAGTTTTAAATATCTTCAACGTGTTTCACAATTTCGAATCCTTAAGCAACGAGTATCGGCCTTGTCAAGATACTAAGAAGTATCGAGACCAACTATTGTTAGTTATTTTTGGTAAACAAGCTAAACATGAACAAACCATAAAAGAAGAATCATCTACATATATGAAATTGCAAATGTTATATATGTTACGGTTGCGAATTTATTTACACAACTGATCCTATTTCCTCCCATTGTACGTCTGACTTTGTTTGGGAATGCGGTCTTAAGCGTTTTAGAAAAATTCTTTCATGGAACTTTAGAGTTTCAGTTTTCCGTTATCTATCTTAGAGTTTCAGTTTTTACCGTTATCTATTTTTGTAAATATATTTACATCGCATATATATATATATATATATATATATATATATATATATATATATATATATATATATATATATATATATATATATAGCGAAATTTCATGCTATTTTCATGTTGTCCTCAACGTCGTTTGCCTGAATCATGGTATTATAAGTTATGTTGTGCCTTTTCACGTATTAGTCCTATGAGTGACTTTCACATTATTCCTTTGGAAGAAAAACCTGCAATTACAGGTATGTCCGCTGATTCGTAGAAAAAGGCTCAGTTGATGTGAAATGTTTATTTCTTCGAATGGCATTTCAATTTATTGTTTGTTTTTAAATAGACATAAATTGTCTGTGAAATATAAAAAGAACCCGGCTTTTAATATTCACGATAAATGATATGCGATACATGTACACAAAAACGTATAAACCTGTTTTTATAATGATTTGTGAAATAAAATATAATAACCAAATGTTGCAGTATCCAATGCCAAGATGCCTTTAGATCCCCAAGGGTTAATCAAAATGTCCTTTGGTTTAACCAAGCCTATCTATCGCATACACAATCTCGTCTACTCTTGTATGGGTGTTTATGCTTCTTCCAAATACTCGTCGAACCTTTCATCTTGACTAGGATGCTCTGCTTCACAACCACAGTAATATCCTCTGATAGATCTATGATTACAATAGTGGTGAGGAAAATAGAAACTGAAATGATTTTGGTCTGCAAATATGGTGTTTCTTCAAGTATTCATTTTCTACATCGGATGTTACTGTCATTATTATCTTATAGACGGCAATCATCATCCTCTTCAGGTTTTATTGTTGTTTTTCTTTTTTGTGATGGTCTATAGACAATGAGAGTTTCGACTTTCACTTGTCGTAGTTAATCTATTTGGAGGTAGTTAAATGCTACACCATGAAAACCGTGATATTTTGCCCACTCTGAAAGCATGCAACGATTGATTGATGGTACGATTGATTGTAAGCTTGTCAATTAAGATGGTAATGCGCTTATGCATTACAGGCCATGTTGATGTGCACAGTACTGTCACATACGTTAGTTTTAAATATATTGGAAACATTTTAAACATTAGCCTATGAGGATTTGAGAGTAAAAATATAACTTTATTCACGAAGACTTACATCTTTGGTCTATTTCTGAACGGATATAAGATGTCCGCACAACTACGATCACTTTGAATACACGCCAATGATACAGCAAAAGTACATGCCACCTCGATTTATGAAGATACGCTGGACACATATACTGGATCAGCTTGCTACGTTAATGTTATGTCCTGAAATTGGGACTGAATGAGTTTGTATAACGTGTATGTCTATTGTTCACGTCAACACTCATCACCATAGTCGCATATCTTGCAGTCGTAGACTCATGACTTTCATTTGTTTTTTAAGATACCTTTAGTAGAGTTCCTCCATAGCCGGTACTCATAGACTGAATTGCACGAAATGGTGTTGAAGTGTGTATCTTAATATTTGATGCCCAAACCGTCCCTGAATGATTTGTGAACGTAGGTCAGTGCAATTATTTCGAGTGTGATGAGTAGAGCTTTGATTGATTTTGTTTCACTATTTATCTTTATTTTTTCACTTTTGATTTCCATCCATTCTTGTTAGTACCCCTGCTGCAGACGGTGTCGACATCAATGTTTTTTTAAAAAATCGTTTTCATTTCTTTTAGGAGTGGTAATCAGAGTTACTACACTTGTAAAGATCTTTCTTGAGCAGGCTTAGTATGACTTTCTTGTCATATATTCATTAACATAACCTTGTTCTTGTCGTTGGTCGTGATGAATTTGCAACATATTGTTTATGGTTCATATTAATCACATTTTTGAAGCATGTCAATATAATGTTAAATAACCTTGCGTAAAGGTGTCTGGTAAAACATTTGAAGACGTTATAATAATTATTGGCAGCGTTGCAATTGTTTCCTTTATTACAAATCTGGTTGACCCATGAACGATTGTAGCTCTTTTTGAAAGCGTGAGGTATCCTTGATCTTATTATTTGGAAGCCATTTCACCTGTTTTCATTAGACGTCATAGGACTAGGACTGTTATGTGTCAGCTAATAGATGCAAATATATTGATAGAATGAACTGCAAAGACTCTTGTGCCGTGTTCTTTTGTAGCTGAATTCGTCTACACTGGTTTTCGGGACATCTTTGAGCTTTTATATTTGTCACTGCTAGACGACATCTTTGTGCACAGTAATGAATGTGAAATTGCAATCTAATTGGAAAGTACCTGATTTATAACAGGTTGTGAAACCAACCTCACTATTCAAGTAGAAGAGAACGGGACAACAATAGTATACATCGTATTAGAGTCAGCATGCTTGGGTTCATACTGCAGTATATGTATTACCTGACAGAAAGGGGTCTTTTTCAAGAATGTTTCTTGCAAGAGATGGATTTGCTGCACAGACTTACTATCATTGTAATTCTTTTCTTAGTAGTGTTTTAATTGGATTTTTGAGTGGGGTTTTTTGTTTCATTTATGGGAAATGTATCGTACAAGAAAACGAACGTCCCATAAAACGCACCTAGCACCTGGTTTCACGATATTGTGTTCCTCATTTTAGTATCGATTCTGAACTCGGAAAATATCAAAGCTACTTCACGTTGTACTTGATAAACAATCGAAATGTTTGTTGGTTGGTCTATTGTTTGGTTGATTGGCGAGGTAGCTGTTTGTACCATGTTTGTAAATCTTTGGTATGACTCGGCCAGGGCTCGAACCCACAACCTACCGCTTCCGCGGCGGACGCTCTAACAACTAGGCTATCGGAGCGGTATCGGAATGTTTGTAGTAAGTCAGGTGTCATTCGCGAAAATCATCTCAGTGCTTACTAGAGACTTCCAACAAAGGCAACCACACTTGTACATTCATCTTGTATGATTGCAGTTTGGAAGATTACATGAGATGAATCATTAGGGGCAAAGATAGGGGTGAATCGTGATTTTAATAGTCTTAAAGACGGAAGAAAACGAGGAAGGTGACGAGTAAACTTTTGTATCTCCTTGTTCACACAATTCCTGTAACAAATTCGTAAGTACGTTCAGATAACATACTGTGGTAGAAATGTTAGTGACATAGTCAATAACATAATTTTGCAAGGGTATCCCTATTGCTAATCTAACACGTGCTTTTAAATTGGACTTTTATAAGTTTTAACAGCACAGCATATGAACATCAAAGTTGATGATATGCATATGCTTTATACATTCATAGTGATGTATTGTAATCGTTACTTTGATGTCCGTCTCGTGAAAGCTAAAACTTAATTCTTCTTTGTTTTCTCTTAATGCATCTTCAAGAAGTTCGATCCCAATATAATTCACTATGTGTTGAATAACTTCAATTACGACCCCCACCCCCCTGAACTTCTTTGTAAGATTGAATGTAACGTCGAGACGAGATATATAGTCTTACAGTATTTTAGTAATTGATGAATGTATGAAAAATGATCATCCAGAGATTGTTTTGAAAATCGTGTTGGCAAGATATTGTGGTAACAAGAGCGCGATGCCCACGCTGAGGCTTGTGTCAGTCATAGTTTTAGTCCAACATTTAGTTTTTATTT
This sequence comes from Unio pictorum, assembly GCA_030141615.1. Taxonomy (NCBI): domain Eukaryota; kingdom Metazoa; phylum Mollusca; class Bivalvia; order Unionida; family Unionidae; genus Unio; species Unio pictorum. The sequence continues at coordinate 4,058,553 of JARLTB010000128.1, read as the reverse complement.
AGTATAAAATAGGAATATAATAAAACTTATGATCTGCATTTTAATTTGTTTCCAGTGTTCAGTTAAATCTGTTCGCAATACATGTAGGAGCGTTTTCGTATCTTAGAAGGTAAAATGAGAATACTAATCTGGGACGACAGAGGAGAAGAAATCACACATCGAACACCATTGGGCATGTCGAAAGAATTTTATATCTCTAATGTCACATTACAAGGGGAATGCCACATCAAAAGTGTATTCATCTGAGAGAACCAGATTGATTTGTGAGTAAATCCACGCCATCCGTAATGAGCACACGGACAACATCACCATCGTTTGTGGGAATATATGTGTTAATATGTGACGCTTCCGAGAGATCAATACCAATCTTTGAACTTATCTTTTGCTTCTGGAGTGAAACACTAGCAGAAATAGCAAAAGGTTTCTGGTTTAAATTTAAGAACCTCTCTGACATTGCGGGAAACAAACATTTCTTGATTCGGGTCCTCGTATTATCGATATTTTTCTGAAGGTGGAAGATGACAAATTTCGTTATCTTTTACGAATCCACAGTCAAGAGCCTGGGAGAATTTGGCACATAGCTATATTCCAATCAAGGCGAGATTTTCGTCGTCCTACCGACAAGGTTGGTGTTGTCGTTACTGAAGCGCGCTGATGAACGCTGCTCTTCCGATTCACCTCATTATCTACCCTGGGGTTTTCCGTTTGGTCCACAAATCAATTTGGGAAATCATAAAGATTATTGGAGTCACGAAATATATTGAATTATCCGGATGTGAATCCATGTATGCTGGAATATTTAAAAGACAAATCGACAAATAACATTATTGCCCCGTTCAGGTAATGTTTGTTCGACTGATGATATACTCCCCGGATCCGCAATCATACCACAGGATATAAGACTGTTTTTCTACCTGATTTTAAAAATGTTTGGTCTTAAAGCTTGAACGTACAAGCTTAAGTGGTTCTTGTAAGCCTTTTGAATATATCAACATGTTAAGATTTTGAATGCGACCAAATGATCTAAAGTGACTCTCTATTGAATATCTCTGTTTTGTAAAACTAATGATGCTGTTTTATACTGGGATCCGGTTATGTCCGCTTCATGCTCGCAAAGATGAATGTCTGTCACGATATGATCCAACTAATAATTCCACTATTGTTTTGTTCCTGGCTTTGTCTTGGAAGAGTGTGTTAGTTTCATGACGGCAAGCCATTCAATTTTGATTTGACCACAATTATTGCTCTCTATATGGATTCATATATTTCCTCTAGAAGGTAGAATAAACCCATTTAAATTCGTTCTGTTAGGAACCCAACGATATATCATTTATAGTCTACGATTTACATGACACATGATTCGGAAATACATATTCAACATAATTAATGAATATACTGAAGACTAGTCCTTTCTACATACAATCAATGTTTCACGTTTACGTCTTTGAAGACAAAGTGCAGTGGGATGCAGAACGTCCCAGAAAAGGAACCTTAAATCAGAAGCAAGTATCGCCACAGGCCAACTTGTAGCCATTGGCTGTTATTCTCAAGCCGACCTTGGAGCATACGATACAAGCTAGAATAAGAAAGGATAGTTCAAAGCATGCAAATTGATGAACCATTTCTATTGATGGACGTCAAATATGACAAGCAAACCCACCTGTCCCTACGATTAACTTCCAAGAAAGACCAAACGAGACAAATCGATATACATTATTTGTTTAAAATTGTATTGTTATTCTTATTGATAATCATTTGTCAACCATGGAAACGTATAAATATACTGATTCTTGTTTTCCTCCGCTAGTATTTTGTTATATGATATCCACACAAACAAACATCATAGCATTTCGGAGGGAACTTGGTGGCCGTAATTATATACCTAAGTTTGAAAACAATATTATGACTTCTTAACATCATTCATCTGGCAATAAGTTTCCACATCCACGTCCTGTTGATGTTGCAGTAGTAATAATTGCCACTGTTGGTGTCTCGGTGCTATTTGATGTATAGTCATGGGGATGGGGTGGGGGTGGAATTCGTGGAATGTGCATGATTGCAATGATCCCTTACATTTGGATGTTGCCCATGAGGCATCATAGATTAGTATAATGTGTGCCCTTTAACGCAGTAATAGTACTGATGTAAACATATTTCACCTGCTCATAGTTTATAAGTTTTCATTTTCTTTCGTTGATTTAAATGTTCATTTTCTTGTTCTATTTCAACAATTTTATATTGTGTTTCTACAAATGTTCTACAATGATTCTGTCTGATAGCTTGTTTCTATTTTAAACTTTGGTAGTGTTGAAGAAATAGGAAAAGAATAAAGTTTTAGCTTAAAACATATTGTAAAATTGTTAGCTTTAAAAATTAGTGCAAGGATAAAAATCGAGAAACTGAAATCCTAATGCAGCATGGTATCTAGAATATAACAAGCTACATCAGTAGTCGTACTGTCAGACGAGATTTACAAATTATCCAGTGCGTTCAAAAAAAATACCCTTTCTCATCATTTACCTCACCCGCTTGATTTGAAGTGTTATAACTGTGATGGGGTAATTTGATTTTAGTGTAATGTCTCTAGAGTGGTTTTACATGCATTTGTGAGACTTAGTATAGTTCATAACGAGTCAAACATGCGGAAGATTTATTATTACACATTTACGTTTTTCTACACAGTTCTGATGGTGGTAAGTATGTTCGGTTATGCTAATAATGTCAGCAAAGTCATCCATCCTATATATGAGTTAGTGTTTAGTTCCGTGTAAGGTTACATTTTATTGTGTATCGTACTTATGCATACAAGGTCCCATTGGTTATAGAATATCCACTTACACTAATTATATATGGCATTTCAGAACGTGATTGAAAGATCATATTTCGCCCCACAAGGACTATTACAAGTATGTGTCGAAAGAACCTGGAGAGGTGGTCACAGTTAATGTGCAATGTGAGCTCATGTTCGGGAAAGGATCTGTCTTGTGCAAGGTTTGTTTGTTTGTTTGATTAGGATTTTTAACGTAACTTTAACAATTTTTTGAGTCATCTCGCTAAGATGTCTGCAGTGAGGCAGTTTATAGTGATATCTAGCACAGGGACATCATGCCGCAGACATGTAGCATGATATCCCACCCAGTCACATTATCGTGACACCGCTTCGACCAGTCCTAACACTACCCTCTTAGTGCTGAGCGTCAAGCGAAGCAACTGTTAGTACTATTTTTCTACGTCTTTGTTATGACTCGACCGGGTATCGAACCCACGACCCCCGGTTTTCGCGGCGGACTCTCTAACCACTAGGCCACCAAAGAGGTTCTTGTGCAAGGTATTATGTTGTTTGGGCACGTACGTGTGGGTTTGTGGGTGCGTTTACATCCGAGGTAAAATTGTGTATGTGTTACACATATCATACGTAACCTGGGCTAACTGCTAACTGGAAATTCAAGATTGTTTTTTTTCTTCTAATTGATCATGGAAATTTACTATGCATTCAAAACCGCTGTTTGCATTAATAGAAAGCAATATTAAAGCCGACATAGAACATTAATTTATCACTTAGGTCAGATATATAGATAGCTATGCGAAACGATGATAGCAAAATTTAACTCATAATCTGGAAAGTAGAAAAAAAAATTATAATTATCATTACATCAAACTGGTGAAACAAAATTGAAAATACACGACTCAGACAGAAACTGTAAACTATTGAATATCGTGAATGTATGGCATAGTCCATGTTCTACTACAAGGAACACAACATTAAACATGCTTGGTCCAACTGAAAGTGCAAAAAAAGAATGTAATTTGTAACAACGCTTGCAAAACATGTGCCATATAGTACATACAAAATATGAAAGCACTTTAATATAAGAAGATAATGCTTTACATAGATGATACGATTCTATAGAAAGTTCATATCAGCCCGTCTATTGTTTCTTGGTTCTACCTTCAGTGAAACTGCAATTGTTCACAACCGCAAAATTGGAGATACAAAAGCAAGAAAGTCAAAGAATCGTACCGGACAGGCTAGAACACTGAGAAAAATTCCCATCTAGTCGTTAAAATAATTCATTCAATTTATTGAACAGTAACTCAGCTATAAATTCTATAAAAAAATTACTCTACTTACAAGGTAGTGTTTCCACAGATAGGTATTAGCTATTTACTGTTATGTCTAGATTCCTAAGACTTGGTGATTTGTTTCGTCTTTTTATGTATTCGTTCGGCCTGTTTAACGCTTCAAGGATGTTTTGAATGTTATTTCAAGACTTTATCTAGCTCTGTCTATCCTTGAATTAGAAACCAGATGAATGGATCTTAATCAAAATTATACTTTACCAACCAAAGGAACTCATAGGTGTGTACGTTTCACATCTTACATGTTAAGATCATGTTTATGCGTTTAGTTGATAATCACATCTGTGTTTTGTACCCGGAATACATACTTTTACACAAAAATGTATGACACCTTATGAGATATATCTTCAACGAGTACATTCCCACATCAAAAATGTATTTTCATGTGTTTCATATATCTTTCTTATCATTGCCAGTCATCAGTCTCGATTATTCTATGCATCTCTTAGTACCGTGTCCGTACACAAACAAATGAAAATGTGCCGATCGTTTTATATTTAAAGAATAAAATTATTTTGTTTAGCTCATAATCACGTCAGTTTGCTTTATCTCATGTACAACATTCTTCTAATTTTAATGGGACACCCATATCACAATGTTGGTCACTATGACCTGCATTTTACACATCAGTGACGTTTTTCATATATATATTCATATATATATCAATATATATATATATATATATATATATATATATATATATATATATATATGTGTGTGTGTGTGTGTGTGTGTGTATATATATATATATATATATATATATATATATATATATATATATATATATATATATATATATATATATATATATATATATATATATATATATATAATTCTTTAGTAATTTTACCAAAGTCTTGCAATTCGCAAGACCTGGTCGTATTTGTCATTAACAGTTGCATTGATCTGTTTTTTATCTTTGCATGAATAATAATTGCAAGTTGGGCTAAGGCTAATGTGATTACATCATTAGCAAAGGCACTAACATTTCATGTATCGACACTGCAAGCATCCATGTATGTCAGTTGTTCGTTATACAGCTACACCTTTGCACCAATGATATCATGGCACTTGTATGTTGTGGACTGAGTAGACTACATACTTAAAAGAGTCCAGTTTTTGCACCAATGATATTAATAGTACTTGTATGTTGTGGACTGAGTAGACTACATAGGTAAAAGAGTCCAACCTTTGCACCAATGATGTTCATGCGCATGTCATGGTGTCGACTGGCATCGTGTCAGCCTCGAGCCCTAAGTTTGCTGACGGTATAGTTTATAGTCTGACCCCTTGAATTTTACACTTAGTGTATCTCAAGGCCCAAAATCGTTGCTTCCTCTTCCATACAGTACTCCTTGGAGAGATCAACACAAGTAAAACCAGTCTAGCGAACGAAATTCATTTTGGTTAGGAGTAAAGAGACTAAGGTACTTTCTTGCGCATATAGCACGGCAAAGCTGAAAGCATTGCCACAGTCTCTCGTACTGACTTTTATGTCACTCGTTTCCCATATAAGGTAATTATTCATTAATAACCTAAACGACTGCTGAACGCTGTCTCGCCGAGGTGAATCAAAGTATACGATTTCCATCCAATAAAAATCAGCGCATCACAAATCTTGATAAAACGAACAGTTCAAAAGGGAATATATGTATAAAAATGACTAAATAAAAACACAGCTTACAATACTAATTTTGAACGCTCTCCTTTGGATTTGTATAGACTTTTTTAGTACATCATAATATTGTAAAACATGAGTACACAATTCAACTGGTCGTTTTCCTTCATCCATGTGTTTCGAAATATTAGTAACATAATTCCAGATATATTTCTTAATTTGGACATATGTGGCCTTTTGTTTCTCTGGGTTATTTGCAGCTGTGAAATATTTAAATTTTTGACATTTATGTTAGTAGGTTCTAGTCTTTCTATTTTTCAAAGGCTTGTCTGTTATCCAAATATGTAACAAGGTACGTATTTATAATTATTGCTGAGTGAACAATAAAGTGGAAAATGAACCAATAGATGGGCCAAGCGGTTGTATAACACCTTTCATTTTAATAAACTTGTATTAAGCACAGATCTCATAATATGCTCGCGTATTTGTGTGTCATGATTCATATATGTGCAGAACTGCAAAGCTAACAGACAGAAACTAAAAAGTAAATTATAAAAGGATGTATCGTTATAAGATTGTTCAGTCCAGTTAACATGGGATCAATAGATTTCGCGGCAGGTGGTCTTCTTGAATGTCTCCGAAAAAGATTGTTCGCGTGTGAATTGTAATAGTGTTCGAAATTAACAAGTTACGTAACTCGCATTCTAGTCCCTTCGTCCTAAGAACTGGAATATCTAAAATATCGGATAACACTATACTTACCAACACTGACATGTTTTAACCCATCACTATTAGACAGACTGAAAAAAGAAACAAATTTGTTTTCCAACATAATAAAGAAATCAGACATTATATTAACTAGAACTTTATGAATTTATATTGAATTATACGTAACAATATTTATTTGTAGATGGGCAATATAAAAATGTGTGTGGTGTTAGTTTCTGATATCACGAATACTTATGAACAATATATTCTTTGGTGGCTACAGCATCTGAAATACGACATGCTGAATCGATAGGGGGAGACTACTTGCGTGGTACTGTTCCAACCATCAAATAAAACCCATTACTTTTATAAAACTGAATCTGTAAAAACTTGTCATATAGGTTTGTAAAGTTTAGAAGGCTAGACGAACGAGTCTAGAGACTCTTTAAATAGGCCGTAAAGTGTAATTGTCAAAATATGTATTTATGATGAGTCAAACGATCACACAAATACCACTGCTCCTCTCTCCTGTTTGATTAGACAATTTACTGCAGGCAGTTCATATGGCCAGGATTCGGGGAGAAATCAAGAGATACAAATCACTTTGTTACTCAATGTTGTTATAATTTGCAGATAACTTGTTATATTTCCAGTTGTAGAGTGCAATACGGAGAGCCATATTCTCATTTATTTCACCATTTATTTTCGATGGCAGATTAATTCCAAATTTAAATGTCTTATCCAGTGTCGAGTTGCCTAGTACGAAACCTACCGGCTATGAATCGGTAACAAATCTAGTATTTATAATATTTGGTATCTAGAGAAGTTAATACACATGAACTTGAACACTACTAAAAGGTAGATCGACTGCGATACTTGTTTCTTTCTCCATCAACACATAAAATGGACAAAATCTAAACAGACGTAAGATATTACTAGGACCAGTCGCAATTAGAAACTTTACACCGAATGTTAAAGAAGCAGGACAATAATATGTAATTGAACCCGGCATGTCAGTTTGGCACTCGTGGAGCATAGGTTTAGACTACATCATAATTAGATTTAGTTACTATCTATAAAGGTGGCTTAATAGACATAATATAAAAGTAATTTATTCGTTTTTTAAAGACTGCTCGTCACAATATCTGCCTTCTAATGAGATGTACGGATCCACGAACGAATTTTTGTATTGAAGAATATCATGGCGCAGCAAGAGGAACCGAATGTGGAAGAGATATGGTAAATCTCTCCTCTCTCTCTCTCTCTCTCTCCATCTTTACTGACAACCAAATGTTTTCTCTGTTATGAAAATCAAATTTAATAAAAGACATGTTGTTTTTTTTTTTAAAATAAACCTATTAAGTCTTTAGCAAGCAATGCTTAGTTGTTGCAAAATCAAAATAGGAAAAACGGGTCGGAATTTTTACAAAATACACACTTAAATCTAAAAATGATTGTAGTCACAGGACATATATATATATATATATATATATATATATATATATATATATATATATATATATATATATATATATATATATATATATTCTTTTATTCTTTTTCCAGTGGTGCATTGATGGCCTTTGTGTTCCTAGACAGCAAAACAAGTTAGTTGAGAACAGTAGTTAACCTGCCATATTCGCGATTATTCGTTGTTTGAATTCTTCCCTGGCCAGCAGGATACGCAATGAAGTGCAGTTATTTGAAATGGAACATGACTGTCTTATGTCCTATATAGACTGTCCTATGTTAATACTGGGCTAAACATCAAACAAGTAGAAACAAACATTCCTTATGAATAATTGGTTTAGAACAAGTAGCAAACATTCATACTTAACTCGGCCACGATACCTGAAGTACGTTAAATTTAGTACATTCGATGATGATGATGATGATGATTTTACAGTCTTGGTAAAGTCATAGTTATGAAATGAAATATCGACCATTCAATAAATTAAGATTACAAATTAAGGAAATTCTTCTGTTTAACAGGTCACTAAGAGATTATCCCAGCCGTGTATGAAATCGGAAACGTAGCAGGACATCCAAACTAAATTAAAAATATAAAACTGCCTTTGTCGTTTAGT
>JARLTB010000128.1:3912500-4045000 GCA_030141615.1 Unio pictorum | reverse complement strand
CTGTAGAAAAAAATCATTATTTAAACCGTAGAAAATAATCATTATTTAGACTGTAGAAAATAATCATTATTTAGACTGAAGAAAATAATTATTTAAACCGTAGAAAATATTTTTTAGACTGTAGAAAATAATCATTATTTCAACCGTATAAAATAATCATTATTTAAACCGTAGAAAATATCATTATTTAGACTGTAGAAAATAATCATTATTTAGACTGTAGAAAATAATCATTATTTAGACTGTAGAAAATATCATTATTTAGACTGTAGAAAAGAATCATTATTTAGACTGTAGAAAATAATCATTATTTAAACCGTAGAAAATAATCATTATTTAGACTGTAGAAAATATTCATTATTTAAACCTTAGAAAATAATCATTATTTAGACTGTAGAAAATAATCATTATTTAGACTGTAGAAAATAATCATTATTTAAACCGTAGAAAATAATCATTATTTAGACTGTAGAAAAGAATCATTATTTAAACCGTAGAAAATATCATTATTTAGACTGTAGAAAATAATCATTATTTAAACCGTAGAAAATAATCATTATTTAGACTGTAGAAAAGAATCATTATTTAAACCGTAGAAAATAATCATTATTTAGACTGTAGAAAATAATCATTATTTAAACTGTAGAAAATAATCATTATTTAAACCGTAGAAAATAATCATTATTTAGACTGTAGAAAATAATCATTATTTAGACTGAAGAAAATAATTATTTAAACCGTAGAAAATATTTTTTAGACTGTAGAAAATAATCATTATTTCAACCGTATAAAATAATCATTATTTAAACCGTAGAAAATATCATTATTTAGACTGTAGAAAATAATCATTATTTAGACTGTAGAAAATAATCATTATTTAGACTGTAGAAAATATCATTATTTAGACTGTAGAAAAGAATCATTATTTAGACTGTAGAAAATAATCATTATTTAAACCGTAGAAAATAATCATTATTTAGACTGTAGAAAATATTCATTATTTAAACCTTAGAAAATAATCATTATTTAGACTGTAGAAAATAATCATTATTTAGACTGTAGAAAATAATCATTATTTAAACCGTAGAAAATAATCATTATTTAGACTGTAGAAAAGAATCATTATTTAAACCGTAGAAAATATCATTATTTAGACTGTAGAAAATAATCATTATTTAAACCGTAGAAAATAATCATTATTTAGACTGTAGAAAAGAATCATTATTTAAACCGTAGAAAATAATCATTATTTAGACTGTAGAAAATAATCATTATTTAAACTGTAGAAAATAATCATTATTTAAACCGTAGAAAATATTATTTAGACTGTAGAAAATAATCATTATTTCAACCGTATAAAATAATCATTATTTAAACCGTAGAAAATATCATTATTTAGACTGTAGAAAATAATCATTATTTAGACTGTAGAAAATAATCATTATTTAGATTGTAGAAAATAATCATTATTTAAACCGTAGAAAATAATCATTATTTAGACTGTAGAAAAGAATCATTATTTAAACCGTAGAAAATATCATTATTTAGACTGTAGAAAATAATCATTATTTAGACTGTAGAAAATAATCATTATTTAGACTGTAGAAAAGAATCATTATTTAGACTGTAGAAAATAATCATTATTTAAACCGTATAAAATAATCATTATTTAGACTGTAGAAAATAATCATTATTTAGACTGTAGAAAATAATCATTATTTAGACTGTAGAAAATATTCATTATTTACACCTTAGAAAATAATCATTATTTAGACTGTAGAAAATAATCATTATTTAGACTGTAGAAAATAATCATTATTTAGACTGTAGAAAATAATCATTTAAACTGTAGAAAAGAATCATTATTTAGACTGTAGAAAATAATCATTATTTAAACCGTAGAAAATATAATTATTTAGACTGTAGAAAATAATCATTATTTCAACCCTTTAAAATAATCATTATTTAAACCGTAGAAAATATCATTATTTAGACTGTAGAAAATAATCATTATTTAGACTGTAGAAAATAATCATTCTTTAGACTGTAGAAAATAATCATTATTTAGACTGTAGAAAATAATCATTATTTAAACCGTAGAAAATAATCATTATTTAGACTGTAGAAAATAATCATTATTTCAACCGTAGAAAATAATCATTATTTAAACCGTAGAAAATAATCATTATTTAGATTGTAGAAAATAATCATTATTTAAACCGTAGAAAATAATCATTATTTAAACCGTAGAAAATAATCATTATTTAGACTGTAGAAAATAATCATTATTTAAACCGTAGAAAATAATCATTATTTAGACTGTAGAAAATAATCATTATTTAAACCGTAGAAAATAATCATTATTTAGACTGTAGAAAATATTCATTATTTAAACCTTAGAAAATAATCATTATTTAGACTGTAGAAAATAATCATTATTTAAACCGTAGAAAATAATCATTATTTAGACTGTAGAAAAGAATCATTATTTAAACCGTAGAAAATAATCATTATTTAGACTGTAGAAAATAATCATTATTTAGACTGTAGAAAAGAATCATTATTTAAACCGTAGAAAATATCATTATTTAGACTGTAGAAAATAATCACTATTTCAACCGTATAAAAAAATCATTATTTAAACCGTAGAAAATATCATTATTTAGACTGTAGAAAATAATCATTATTTAGACTGTAGAAAATAATCATTATTTAGACTGTAGAAAATAATCATTATTTAGACTGTAGAAAATAATCATTATTTCAACCGTATAAAATAATCATTATTTAGACTGTAGAAAAGAATCATTATTTAGACTGTAGAAAATAATCATTATTTAAACCGTAGAAAATAATCATTATTTAGACTGTAGAAAAAAATCATTATTTAAACCGTAGAAAATAATCATTATTTAGACTGTAGAAAATAATCATTATTTAGACTGAAGAAAATAATTATTTAAACCGTAGAAAATATTTTTTAGACTGTAGAAAATAATCATTATTTCAACCGTATAAAATAATCATTATTTAAACCGTAGAAAATATCATTATTTAGACTGTAGAAAATAATCATTATTTAGACTGTAGAAAATAATCATTATTTAGACTGTAGAAAATATCATTATTTAGACTGTAGAAAAGAATCATTATTTAGACTGTAGAAAATAATCATTATTTAAACCGTAGAAAATAATCATTATTTAGACTGTAGAAAATATTCATTATTTAAACCTTAGAAAATAATCATTATTTAGACTGTAGAAAATAATCATTATTTAGACTGTAGAAAATAATCATTATTTAAACCGTAGAAAATAATCATTATTTAGACTGTAGAAAAGAATCATTATTTAAACCGTAGAAAATATCATTATTTAGACTGTAGAAAATAATCATTATTTAAACCGTAGAAAATAATCATTATTTAGACTGTAGAAAAGAATCATTATTTAAACCGTAGAAAATAATCATTATTTAGACTGTAGAAAATAATCATTATTTAAACTGTAGAAAATAATCATTATTTAAACCGTAGAAAATAATCATTATTTAGACTGTAGAAAATAATCATTATTTAGACTGAAAATAATCATTATTTAGACTGAAGAAAATAATTATTTAAACCGTAGAAAATATTTTTTAGACTGTAGAAAATAATCATTATTTCAACCGTATAAAATAATCATTATTTAAACCGTAGAAAATATCATTATTTAGACTGTAGAAAATAATCATTATTTAGACTGTAGAAAATAATCATTATTTAGACTGTAGAAAATATCATTATTTAGACTGTAGAAAAGAATCATTATTTAGACTGTAGAAAATAATCATTATTTAAACCGTAGAAAATAATCATTATTTAGACTGTAGAAAATATTCATTATTTAAACCTTAGAAAATAATCATTATTTAGACTGTAGAAAATAATCATTATTTAGACTGTAGAAAATAATCATTATTTAAACCGTAGAAAATAATCATTATTTAGACTGTAGAAAAGAATCATTATTTAAACCGTAGAAAATATCATTATTTAGACTGTAGAAAATAATCATTATTTAAACCGTAGAAAATAATCATTATTTAGACTGTAGAAAAGAATCATTATTTAAACCGTAGAAAATAATCATTATTTAGACTGTAGAAAATAATCATTATTTAAACTGTAGAAAATAATCATTATTTAAACCGTAGAAAATATTATTTAGACTGTAGAAAATAATCATTATTTCAACCGTATAAAATAATCATTATTTAAACCGTAGAAAATATCATTATTTAGACTGTAGAAAATAATCATTATTTAGACTGTAGAAAATAATCATTATTTAGATTGTAGAAAATAATCATTATTTAGACTGTAGAAAATAATCATTATTTAAACCGTAGAAAATAATCATTATTTAGACTGTAGAAAAGAATCATTATTTAAACCGTAGAAAATATCATTATTTAGACTGTAGAAAATAATCATTATTTAGACTGTAGAAAATAATCATTATTTAGACTGTAGAAAAGAATCATTATTTAGACTTTAGAAAATAATCATTATTTAAACCGTAGAAAATAATCATTATTTAGACTGTAGAAAATAATCATTATTTAGACTGTAGAAAATAATCATTATTTAGACTGTAGAAAATATTCATTATTTACACCTTAGAAAATAATCATTATTTAGACTGTAGAAAATAATCATTATTTAGACTGTAGAAAATAATCATTATTTAGACTGTAGAAAATAATCATTTAAACTGTAGAAAAGAATCATTATTTAGACTGTAGAAAATAATCATTATTTAAACCGTAGAAAATATAATTATTTAGACTGTAGAAAATAATCATTATTTCAACCGTATAAAATAATCATTATTTAAACCGTAGAAAATATCATTATTTAGACTGTAGAAAATAATCATTATTTAGACTGTAGAAAATAATCATTATTTAGACTGTAGAAAATAATCATTATTTAGACTGTAGAAAATAATCATTATTTAAACCGTATAAAATAATCATTATTTAGACTGTAGAAAATAATCATTATTTCAACCGTAGAAAATAATCATTATTTAAACCGTAGAAAATAATCATTATTTAGATTGTAGAAAATAATCATTATTTAAACCGTAGAAAATAATCATTATTTAAACCGTAGAAAATAATCATTATTTAGACTGTAGAAAATAATCATTATTTAAACCGTAGAAAATAATCATTATTTAGACTGTAGAAAATAATCATTATTTAAACCGTAGAAAATAATCATTATTTAGACTGTAGAAAATATTCATTATTTAAACCTTAGAAAATAATCATTATTTAGACTGTAGAAAATAATCATTATTTAAACCGTAGAAAATATCATTATTTAGACTGTAGAAAATAATCATTATTTAAATCGTAGAAAATAATCATTATTTAGACTGTAGAAAATATTCATTATTTAGACTGTAGAAAAGAATCATTATTAAGACTGTAGAAAATAATCATTATATAAACCGTAGAAAATATCATTATTTAGACTGTAGAAAATAATCATTATTTAGACTGTAGAAAAGAATCATTATTTAAACCGTAGAAAATAATCATTATTTAGACTGTAGGAAAGAATCATTATTTAAACCGTAGAAAAAAATCATTATTTAGACTGTAGAAAATAATCATTTTTTAGACTGTAGAAAATAATCATTATTTAAACCGTAGAAAATATTATTTAGACTGTAGAAAATAATCATTATTTCAACCGTATAAAATAATCATTATTTAAACCGTAGAAAATATCATTATTTAGACTGTGGAAAATAATCATTATTTAGACTGTAGAAAATAATCATTATTTAGACTGTAGAAAATAATCATTATTTAGACTGTAGAAAATAATCATTATTTCAACCGTATAAAATAATCATTATTTAGACTGTAGAAAAGAATCATTATTTAGACTGTTGAAAATAATCATTATTTAGACTGTAGAAAATAATCATTATTTAAACCGCAGAAAATAATCATTATTTAAACCGCAGAAAATAATCATTATTTAGACTGTAGAAAGTAATCATTATTTCAACCGTAGAAAATATCATTATTTAGACTGTAGAAAATAATCATTATTTAAACCGTAGAAAATAATCATTATTTAGACTGTAGAAAAGAATCATTATTTAGACTGTAGAAAATAATCATTATTTAAACCGTAGAAAATAATCATTATTTAGACTGTAGAAAATAATCATTATTTCAACCGTAGAAAATAATAGATATTTCAACCGTATAAAATAATCATTATTTAGACTGTAGAAAATAATCATTATTTAAACCGTAGAAAATATCATTATTTAGACTGTAGAAAATAATCATTATTTAAATCGTAGAAAATAATCATTATTTAGACTGTAGAAAATAATTATTTAAACCGTAGAAAATATCATTATTTAGACTGTAGAAAATAATCATTATTTAAACCGTAGAAAATAATCATTATTTAGACTGTAGAAAAGAATCATTATTTAGACTGTAGAAAATAATCATTATTTAAACCGTAGAAAATAATCATTATTTAGACTGTAGAAAATAATCATTATTTCAACCGTAGAAAATAATAGATATTTCAACCGTATAAAATAATCATTATTTAGACTGTAGAAAATAATCATTATTTAAACCGTAGAAAATATCATTATTTAGACTGTAGAAAATAATCATTATTTAGACTGTAGAAAATAATCATTATTTAGACTGTAGAAAATAATCATTATTTAGACTGTAGAAAATATCATTATTTAGACTGTAGAAAATAATCATTATTTAGACTGTAGAAAATATTCATTATTTAGACTGTAGAAAAGAATCATTATTAAGACTGTAGAAAATAATCATTATTTAAACCGTAGAAAATATCATTATTTAGACTGTAGAAAATAATCATTATTTAAATCGTAGAAAATAATCATTATTTAGACTGTAGAAAATAATCATTATTTAAACCGTAGAAAATATCATTATATAGACGGTAGAAAATAATCATTATTTAAACAGTAGAAAATAATCATTATTTAGACTGTAGAAAAGAATCATTAATTAAACCGTAGAAAATAATCATTATTTAGACTGTAGAAAATATTCATTATTTAGACTGTAGAAAAGAATCATTAAGACTGTAGAAAATAATCATTATATAAACCGTAGAAAATATCATTATTTAGACTGTAGAAAATAATCATTATTTCAACCGTATAAAATAATCATTATTTCAACCGTAGAAAATAACATCATTTAGACTGAAGAAAATAATCATTATTTAGACTGTAGAAAATAATCATTATTTAGACTGTAGAAAATATCATTATTTAGACTGTAGAAAATAATCATTATTTAGACTGTAGAAAATATTCATTATTTAGACTGTAGAAAAGAATCATTATTAAGACTGTAGAAAATAATCATTATATAAACCGTAGAAAATATCATTATTTAGACTGTAGAAAATAATCATTATTTCAACCGTATAAAATAATCATTATTTCAACCGTAGAAAATAACATTATTTAGACTGAAGAAAATAATCATTATTTAGACTGTAGAAAATAATCATTATTTAGACTGTAGAAAATATCATTATTTAGACTGTAGAACATAATCATTATTTAGACTGTAGAAAATAATCATTATTTAGACTAGAAAAGAATCATTATTTAGACTGTAGAAAATAATCATTATTTAAACCGTAGAAAATAATCATTATTTAGACTGTAGAAAAGAATCATTATTTAGACTGTAGAAAATAATCATTATTTAAACCGTAGAAAATAATCATTATTTAGACTGTAGAAAAGAATCATTATTTAGACCGTAGAAAAAAATCATTATTTAGACTGTAGAAAATAATCATTATTTCAACCGTAGAAAATAATCATTATTTCACCCGTATAAAATAATCATTATTTAGACTGTAGAAAATATCATTATTTAGACTGTAGAAAATAATCATTATTTAATCCGTAGAAAATAATTATTTAGACTGTAGAAAAGAATCATTATTTAGACTGTAGAAAAGAATCATTATTTAAACCGTAGAAAATAATCATTATTTAGACTGTAGACAAGAATCATTATTTAGACACTGTAGAAAATAATCATTATTTAAACCGTAGAAAATATCATTATTTAGACTGTAGAAAATAATCATTATTTAAACCGTAGAAAATAATCATTATTTAGACTGTAGAAAATAATCATTTTTTAGACTGTAGAAAAGAATCATTATTTAGACTGTAGAAAAGAATCATTATTTAAACCGTAGAAAATAATCATTATTTAGACTGTAGAAAATAATCATTATTTAGACTGTAGAAAAGAATCATTATTTAGACTGTAGAAAATAATCATTATTTTGACTGTAGAAAATAATCATTAATTAGACTGTACAAAATAATCATTATTTAAACCGTAGAAAATAATCATTATTTAGACTGTAGAAAATAATCATTATTTAAACCGTAGAAAATATCATTATTTAGACTGTAGAAAATAATCATTATTTCAACCGTATAAAATAATCATTATTTAAACCGTAGAAAATATCATTATTTAGACTGTAGAAAAGAATCATTATTTAGACTCTAGAAAATAATCATTATTTAGACTGTAGAAAATAATCATTATTTAAACCGTAGAGAAAAATTATGTAGACTGTACAAAATATCATTATTTAAATCGTAGAAAATATCATTATTTAGACTGTAGAAAATAATCATTATTTAGACTGTATAAAAGAATCATTATTTAGACTATAGAAAATAATCATTATTTAGACTGTAGAAAAGAATCATTATTTAAACCGTGGAAAATAATCATTATTTAGACTGTAGAAAATAATCATTATTTAGACTGTAGAAAAGAATCATTATTTAGACTGTAGAAAATAATCATTATTTAGACTGTAGAAAATAATCATTATTTAGACTGTAGAAAAGAATCATTATTTAAACGGTAGAAAAAAAATTATTATGTAGACGGTACAAAATATCATCATTTAAATCGTAGAAAATATCATTATTTAGACTGTAAATAATTAGCATTATTTAGACTGTAGAAATGTAATTATTTAGACTGTAGAAAATGTAATTATTTAGACTGTAGAAAATGATTTTTTGTAAACTGTAGAAATTAATCATATAATTAATATTTAAACTGTAGAAAATTAGCATTATTTAGACTAGACAATATGCTCTTTACCCATCTCATTTCTTTTAATTCTTTACCTATCACAGTATGGACTACAGTTAGCCACATAACAAATTTTATTTTATATTTTTAAGTCATCTTTCAGTAAGAAGATATTGAATAAAAACAAATGAAATAAAACATCCACAACAGCAGTAACAATTATAACAATACAAAATTTATTTTTGAATTGACTGTACAACCTTAATTCAATTCTCTTTACTCCAAATTCTTAATGAATCCGATAAAACGCACATATTTAAGAATAGTCTCCTTTTAACTCACTTTTGCGTCAGTGTTTGTCAATTAGTTGCTATGTCTTGATAATTAGTTTATTGAAATATTTATTATATCATATGCACACCCATTATGTTAAATACAAAGTTATAAAATTTAATACATAGTGACACATGGTCTCTTGATTTGCCCATTATTTTAAATACAAAGTTATACAAATCAATAAATAGAGACACATGGTCTCTTGATTTGCTTCGTTCAAGGTCCCACGTACGAGCCGTTTCGAAAATTATCATTATCAAAATAAAATGTTTTAATATACTTAGGGAAAATGTTCGAGTCATTTATAGTGATATAGAAGAAAACATTTACTTACAATGTTTATTATTTCGCCAGAACATAAGTTATTTGATATGGAGACATTAGTATTTGATATGGAAACATTAGTATTTGATATGGAAACATTAGTATTTGATATGGAAACATTGAAAATTGTTAGAATTGATAATGTGGTTTTTACAGGTTATCTCGAATTCTTTGATTATTGTAAGCAGCCTGTAGGCACATACATCTACGACATCAAAAGACAGGAAAGCAATCAAAAGATTAAAGATAAATAGGCCAAGTGATTATTCCCTATTCTGACGATGACAATTATACGAGTTGCGTTATTTCCCTCTTGACATTGATTTTGAACGAACCTCTGTATAGACACCTGGAGCTGTTAATCCTATGACTTATTGCACAATAGTTTAAGTTTGGAATGTCCGGTCAGAAATGTAACAAATGAAGGTAGACAAATATGACAGACGTCAATTACTCTTCCTTGTCGGAAACTTTAACAAACAATTGGTACGACTAATAACAGACAACGAGGACACTTATAAAATGTATACCACTGATGAAGGTTAGGGAATAATTTTAAAATTTAAATTATATTGAAATTTTAAAAAAAATGTTTAGTCACTCTGTTAATTATCTATATATACCATGTAAGGGGAAAGTACACACGAGGACGCCATGGGGCTAAATCACATGGCGCCACGCGAAGTGAGCAGGCATGTGGCAGAGTTTGGAAAAAATCGCCCATAATTTTAATTTAATAATACTAATGCACCTCTACTTCTCCGGATACTATATCCTTACTTTCTCTGCCATGTCTATCTCCCGTAATAGACATGGCTTCCCATTAAAGGCAACTTAAACAATTTTGAAAATTTTGGTATTCTTATTTAAAATAATCACAACCCCGTCCCAAATTGAGACAGGAACTGTACAACCAGATAAATTCGTACAGATTCTGTCTCAAGGCAGACGGACCTACAAATAAATATTATTAGATAAATAGAAGCATATTAAAAAATTTTACATAACACACTTTAATTTATACACAATTCAAAATAAATTAAATTATAATAAACTAAATAAAGAGAATGTCTTCCATTTAGAGAAGACATAAAGTAAGACAACTGGTGAGAAAAATTTGAATGAAATGGCAATCCTTTACACAAAGACAAGGTATATACCTTATATAGCAACAGACAAATAGCACCAACACAAATAGCATACACAATGATAATAGGAGACCACTAGCCATGGTCAAAACAAATACAAACGTAGACTACTAGTTGTGGGTAGATCAATTCCTACCTAGTAAGGATCTACGGAAAAAAACACTAGGGATACTAAAAATACCTCGTATCAAATATATAACTTCGATGGGGAAAAATTAAATGGGGCGTTAAATGAAAATAAAAAAGTAACAAACAACAAACCTGGGGGAACACATACATACATACAAACCTTTTTTTTTGGGGGGGGGCATCTGTCTGGTGCCCCCCCCCAATAAAAAAAGAAAAGAAAAAAAGAAATGTAACAAATGGAAAAACTGAAAAACTTGTTCCTCTGTGCTCAAGCTTTAACCACCACCACTACGCCTAAGGACCTAGCCTTTCAGCAGCCATGCATCCATCCAGGCACCACCACCAGTCAACTCTACCGTTTTCCTGCCCGCCCAGCAGTAAGGACTAGCCTAGCTAACACACAACGTTTTCACAACGTTGCTATATGGTTGTGGTTTGGTTACGTGGGAAAATAACGTTTTGATAACATTGCTAAAACGTTACACATGAAAATGAAATTAAATAGTCATCTGATCTAAAAGATATAGTAAATTACAAATGGTATGTAATTGCATTGATCATAATACTATGGACAAGAATTAACATAATTATTCCAAAGAAATTGTATAACGTTTTTACAACGTTGTACCAATGCTGTGGTTAACTTTACATTATCAAAGAGAACACTCATAGTTTCGTAGTTCATCCACTTTTATTTTCAAAACCAATAACTAAAAGGAGGTTGCAATTTTTGTATTAAAAAAACATTTTACTCGTCAGCTTTTTTTAATTACAAACATGAGGTACTGCCATTGCCGTAACAATATTTTAAGTATCTACGAACCAAAGACTAGCTCATCCTGTACAATCGTACCGACCGAATTACACAATTGAGGCCAGAGACGAATCTCCTGTTTCCCGCTATTTTGAACCACCAAGGTAAGAGCATTAAATAGTTAACGTATATTTGCATATTTAGTTGCAGAAAATAATGTTTTTGTTTATATTGGTCGATGTCTGCTAATGCAGTCAAGCACTTGTAAACTGCTATGAGCTAGGCGCGAAAATGGGGTACATGTATATCAACCAGCATGTTCATCTTGTGAAAATGACCTAACTGCTCGGCATATTTCTGTGATATTTATCCGACTCGTATTAAGTAAATTATACTGTTACATTTTTGGAACGAAAAATATCGAGGATAGGATATGTTACCATGATAAAATGCCGTCCGTTAGGCTATAGTCTGTGAACACATCCCGGTTTGTTTGTACCCCCTGCCGATTTCAGTAACAAAAAGCAAAAACAAAATAAAAAATCCATAAATCTTACTCAATTCATTCATTGATTTATAATTTCTAACCCGATTGCGACCAGGGTGTCCATAACACCTTTATCGTCTGCGCATGCTTAGCGGAAGTTTTCATTACAACAATGGCCGTCCTCGACATCAATTTCCAGTTTCAGCGAAGGGACGGATGCGTAATCGAGGAAAGTATCCTGGAGTAACCAAATAGGAGCAACGACGTCACTATGGAAAATATATTTGCCCAAATTGTGTGCAATATGGTGTCGTGTTAGTATGAAAACATCCGCTAGGCATGAGACGCGCAGACGATGAATGTGTTATGGAGATAAACACATCGAACCATCAATTCATCTTTTGTAACAAAGAGATTGCTCTAATAAAGTATTTAAAAGGAATTTATCTTGTTGTCAGTTGTGCGAAATTTTCAACTCCAGCGTCCGGTAACATTTGTAAGCTGCAGTAAACCAGACTAAAGTACATGTCGCTAACCGCCATTGTAGTGCCAAAGTCATGTGAATAGCCAGTAAGATTAACATCAAAGGGAGTAATGATGGATATATACACAGTCAATTTTGAGGTTTGTGTTTTTTCTTTATCTTTATGAAAACTCACAAAACACCGTATAGTCCTTATGTCCCAGTGAGAAATTATTTGAAAGGGCTTCAGTGTAGGTTGAGTACGTCGTCTGTCTTTCAGTTAATCCGTAATGCCTGGAGGGTGATCGAACTCATTGTCTTTAATACTAGTAAGTGAGAATAATTTCCGGATTTTTTAAAATTATTTTTTATTTCTTTTGTTAGTGTTTCGCCAAGCCACCATCTGGCAGAAGGGGCGGTCTCTCATAAGTCATAACAGGTTTTACTGTACCTTCGAAGCACCGACATATACTAAACTAATAAAACAATTCTATATCAATGTTTTACAATTATCTGATGTTTCCGCAGCAATAACGAGTATTTGTTGTCGTCAAAGCAATCCGACGACCTTTGCTCATAGAAAGTCGGCAATAAACTCAAAAGCATTGCCTCAATTTACATAGTGATTAGAACATATTTATTGTGCCGCGAAACTTTCCTGTTTGCAAAAAAAAAAAATATCGCCCATCCCCACGGACAACAGAGTAGTGATTTATTTGGACACATTGTTTCAAGAGCCCGAATAGATTGGATTATTAATATCGGCTCTGCTCAACTAAAATTGATTGATGTTGATCTTAGTTGATCTATATGAGAAATGTAGCCTTTATTATTACCACGCTGCGTGAAGATGTAAATTAGATTCTAGTACTTGTAGTTGGGAAGTCTACAGTTAAAAAGAAATGGCTCGTACCAAGCAAACTGCACGTACATCCACCGGTATGGGTAGATCAAATCCCAACTAGAAAGGGAAATAAAAATACCCCTTTTCAAACTATTCTATAACCCCGATGGGGAAAATTAAATGGATTTTAGATGTAAAGAACAATAAAACAAAACAACATAATAACATTTGGGGGGAACACACATACATATAAACTTTTTTAAATTTTTTTTTATTGGGGGGGGGGGCATCTGTCTGGTGCCCCCCAAAAAAAAACAAAAAAAAAAGTAAATCCACCGGACTATAGTGCGATTACTTTCATATATTCATGTTTTGGATTTATTTTCTTACTATATGGTAAAGGTAAATCTAGTTAACAAGTGACGAGCTGTGCTCAGAAGTCTGAGTACTGCTGATACTTTCCTTTTTGCAATTTGTGAGTGAGAACTTCACTCAGTTAGCATCTGTTAGTTTAATAATTGAAATTTGTTTTTGTACTTTTGTAATTTCAGCACCCCTACAAATTATTACATTTCACTGGGGTTTTTTTTCATCACTTTGCTATTTTCAGCACCTCTTTTTTTTTTTGTTATTTACATTCTGTCAGTGTTTGATAATGACGGACAGTGACAGCAACGACGGAGACATGGAGTCTAATGAGACTACAGACAAATATAACTTCAGGGTAAAGGACTTCTTTGCGACCGAAGTGATAGGCACCGGAAGTGATAGAATGTTAATAATTCACCACAGACAAGGATGCCAAACCCTGGGTTTTGGTGAAATCCAGAAAATGCCTAGCCAAACGGAAGTATTGACGGCAATGCAGGTTCTTGGGGTAAATATAGATGAAATTGAGGGGCTACAGTATGGAGGCCCAAACAAATACGTGCTGTACCCCAAAAAAAGGATGGAGCTATTACAGCATAGTGAGATACTAATTTTGGGCACAAGGGTGAAAGTTTATTTAACCCCACCAATTACAAGGAAAATACAGCCGAGGATGATAGAAGTTGTAATCTCCGGCCTCCCCCTAGAAGTAACCTCAACAGTCTTCAGGGAAAAACTGATGTATCAGTATAAAATAAGCCCGGGTCAAGACAAACACAGAGGCGTATATGGCCACCAGGGAGTACATTCTGGAGAGAGGGTCATACTGGTCGCCCCAGAGGAGGTCAAAAGGATACCTACTTACTTTTACATCCTAGGATTTCTATGTAAGTCATGGTATAGGGGGTGTGAGCAATTCAGGCCATGCCCCAGATGTAAAAACATCGGCCATGCTGTTAAAAACTGCAACCAACCACCAGTACAAAGAAACCCGAGCTCATATGCTGCAAAAGCTGCTCAAGGAGTACAGGAAACAGACGTAATACAGGAGATAGAGACAACCCAAAGTCCAACAAACTTGGTACCTCAAGAAGAAGAAGAACAAGAACAGGCACCCCAAATTGATCGGGTACAAGAAGAACTTCCATTAGCGGCGGAAGAGCCTTTCATAACCCCTAGAAGAACCACGAAAAAATTAGTACCTACTACCCCACTAAAAACCATCAACAAATACAGCTGTTTAGCAATTGAGGAAGAATCAGAGGGCGGGGAAGAAATAGACGAAAATCTAAGTGACTTCCAGCCCCTCGAAATGACACCAATAACCTCTACACCCCTTACGATGAGACAAAGGGAAAAAAGGAAGAAAACGGGGACCTTAACGGACTCCTCGTCGAGTCCTAGTCGAGCCAGGGGGACGAACCTTTGATAAATGACCGTCCAAAAAGAAAGCAAAACAAACTAAAAAAGCGAGAACCGAATAAAGAACCAGACCTATCTGCTGAATCCTCAATCTCAAACGAACACGAGATGGATAACGAAATAACGACCGAAAATGCTGAATCACAAATCTCAAAAGAAAAGGAACAGGAGGATGAAATGACAACCGATGACATACAAAGGGACGAACAAAAGACAGACGGAACTGACCAAAATGACCATGACCTATACACCACGACTGAGACAAACTATAGGGAGACAACAAACAGTAGGGAACAGACGGACGGGGGACAAATGCCCCCCACACCGCCAATAATATAATAATATAATATAATACAATAGATTATTTTCTTTCTATTATAATATATAATAATGCCACCTGGACCCAAAATGGAGGAATTAAACCTCCATATTGCATCTATAAACGCAAATGGTTTAGATAAGGATAAAATTGCACGGATTATAAAATTAAAACAGGACATAATACTAATCCAGGAAACACACAACAAACTTACACACGACATGATTTTCACGCTCGAATCAAAAATGGAGGCAATAGTAGTTAACAGTTTAGCGAAGAACACTGATATAAGGGCGGGGGTAGCAATAATAATAAGAGGAAAAAGTAGGCAAAATTGGGAAATTCAAAAGACAGATAGTAATTTAGAGGGAAGAGTACTGCATATTAAAAGTGATAAATTACATATATTAAATATATACGCTCCTGCGGAAAGAGAACGTCACGTGGACTTTATAAATAATCTAATTAAATACTTAAATACTTTCACAGCACAACACCTGATTATGGGAGGTGACTTTAATTGGGTGGGGGAAAATATAGACAGAACTGGGAATCTTACAACCCAAGATTTATATGCTATGGCGACTATGGGTAAATTAATAAAAGTAAATAAACTAACTGATGTGTATAGGAAACTAAATCTTTTGAGAACAGAATATACACATGAGTATTTAGGGAAAGGTAAAAATAAGGAATATAAAGCAAGTAGAATAGATAGATTCTATGTTTCTGATTTTGACCATAAAACATACAAAAAAGCGGAAATTTTAGACTTTAAACTTTCGGACCATAAACTAATAACATTTGACATAGTGATAAAAAGCCATAAATGGGGGAAAGGGATATGGAAAATTAACAACTCAATTCTTGAAGATGAAGCACTAATTCAAGAAATAAAAGCAGAAATTCCAAAAATAATAAAAAACCCAATGGAACAAAATAGCTGATATAGCATCTGATTGGGATCGTTTAAAAAAGAAAATAAAAAGCATAGCTATATATCACTCAACTAAACGAAAACATATACAAAAAACGGAAAAAATCCAATGTAAACATGTAATAAACTCAAAATACACATCTCTAAGGGATAAAGAAAACTGCTCTAAATATTTAGAGCAGCTAGAATCTGTAGTTAACAAGGGGAATGAAATAAGGGCGGGCAAATTTCACCGCATATACACACAGGCTAAGGAAATGTATAAAAGGGAGGAAAAGAAAAAGGGGGAAAACAAAGCACTAGACACCTTAATAATAGAGGGGGAAGAAATAACTACTAAAGCTGAAATTTTGAGCGAAGTTCACAGGTATTACGCAACATTATACACTTCTCAATGCATAGACAAACTATCTAAACTCAATACAATGTGAGATGATTTCACCTGAACACAAGTTACTGTGTGATGCAATCATCTCTGTGGACGAAGTGCAAACCACAATTAAAGAACTTGCAAAAAATAAAGCTCCAGGCAGAGATGGACTCACTGCGGAATTTTACAAAAAATTCCAAAGTGAGGTGGCACCTATCCTAGCGGATTTATACAACAATATACTTTTAAAAAATGACAAGATGACAAAAACTATGAGGGAGGGAATAATTACAATTATTTACAAGGGGAAAGGGGACAGGTCAGACTTAAAAAACTGGAGACCCATCTCTCTCCTCAATACAGATTATAAGATTTTGAGTAGGATTTTAGCTAGGAGAATAAAAGAAGGGATAAACACCATAGTAAACACTAACCAAACATGCGGAGGTAAAGATAGGAGCATACACAACAATATACTAAATATTAGGACAATAATAGACTATATAAAAACTTCTAATAAGAAATGTGCTATGGTACTTTTCGATCAAGAGAAAGCTTTTGACAGACTAGAATTTAATTATACTCAAAAAGTACATGAAAAATTTGGCTTTGGAAAATTTTTTCAAAATTGCACTAAAATCTTGTACAATGACATATCTGCCAAAGTACAAGTTAATGGAGCTGTTACGGAAAAATTTGACATTAATAGGTCAGTGAGGCAAGGCTGCCCTCTGTCCATGCTATTATATGTAATAGCTATAGAAATACTAAGTATTAGAATACGTAATAACACTAATATAAAGGGCATAAAAATTCCAAACTTAAAGGAGGAATTTAAAATGCTCCAGCATGCTGATGATTGTACAAACTTTATAAATGATCCAAAATTCCTTTCAACACCTACAAAAGGAATATGAAGATTTTGGAAAAGCATCAGGATCAAAAATCAATCACGACAAAACTGTGATTTTACTTATAGGAAACTGGAGGGGAAACCACCCTGGTTTACCCCCCAATGTAATTAAAGAAAGGTAAAAGCCCTAGGGATAATCTTTGGGGAAAACGAAGAAAAAGAGAACCTGGATAAAATAAAAACAAAAATAAAAGAGATAATTGAAATCTGGGCCCCTGTGCCACTTAGTTTAATTGAACGTTCACAGGTTGCAAAAACATATATGTATTCAAATTTGGCGTATTTAGTAAACACTGTGGACATAAAAAACAAAACACTAGAAACAATAGATAATGATATTATTGACTATATATGGAACCAAAAAATACACTATATACAAAAATCAACATTATATAGGACTAAAAGAAAAGGGGGTTAAGCCTTGCCAAACCCCCTTTTAATAAAACATAAAAGTATTTTAAATAGGTTTAAAAGAATTAACAGTACACCCCAAACACCTTGGGAAGCACTATACATTTTTTGGCTAGGTATAGGAATGAAACACAGACAGGATATATACATGAATAACGGATTAGTTAGGACATTAGAAACACCTCATTTATATAGGGAAGTAAAGGGACTTTTAGATAGGTATAGAACTAATAAAAAAAACTATGGGAAATGAGTAAAGATGACACCTACCGACTGATTTTGGATGAAGAAACAACAAAAAATAAAACAAAAGTAGAATTAAAGAATCCATCTATAAATTGGGATAGGGTGTGGAGGCATTGTACGGACATAAATTCAACAAAAGTACAGAGTATGCACACATACCTCCACAACGCCTGGCTAACGGGCGAAGTGGCTTTTAGAAGACGTCTGACAAGAATACAACTTAATTGCCCTCTATGTAAAAAAGCCCCATACACAAAAGACCACACGATTACTCAATGTGACGAAACAAAGGAAGAAAGAACAAAACTAATAATGGAAATAATGAAGATCGACAAATATGACAAACGACAATTACTCTTCCTGGACGGAAACTTTCAAAAACAATTGGTTCGACAAATAACGGATTTTATTACGGCGACCTTAATAAAGCGTGGTCCCCTAATGAAGGTTAAGGGAATCCAAAATGTTTTAATTAATAAAAAAAATTTTAAATTAAATTCTTCATAATTAAATTTTTCTTAAATTAAATTTTAATTTTGTTTAGTAGGAAAAAATTTTTTTTATTATATATTTAATTTTAAAAAAAAAAAGGGGGTAAAGTACATATGAGGACACTGCAGGGCTATGTCACATGGCGCTACGCGAAGTGAACAGGCCTGCAGAAGAGTGTGGAAGAAAAACCTAATTGAAATGAATTAATATCAATATTATTCTTTTCACTTTTCATATTTTGCAATTTTGCATTTCCATTTTCCTCTAAACATGCTGATTCTAAATAATTTCTCTGGAACCTTTTTCCATGCTTATTCTGCCATGATTGCATCCCATAGCAGCCATGGATCCCATTTTACGGGAAAATAAAACTTTTTGGAACTTTTTATTAGTTAAATAAACTAAAAAATGACCGGACTAATTGAGGAAGGAACTGTACAGCCAAATAAATTTGTACAGTTTCTACCTCAAGGAAAACGGATCAATGTAACAAAATTAGATAAATTGAGACACATATAAAGAATTTTCTAAATAACGCACCTCAATTTATATCAAAATTCAAAAACCATATTAAAATTTTTTTTTTAAAAAAACTGAAATTATCTCCTTTTTATGAGAGGTAAAAAAATAGATAAGACAACTTGAATGATTTGATCAAAGGCTATCCTGAACACTTGTACAAGTATAAAATATACTTAAATAGCAAACACACAAATAGCACTAAAACACATAGCAAACACCAGGATGTAAAGTGACCACCAGCCATGGTCGACAAACTAAAAGTGACTTTCAAGCATGGGTAGATCAAATCCCAACTAGAAAGGAACACTTATAAAAACACTAGGGAAATAAAAATACCCCTTTTCAAATTATTCTATAACCCCGATGGGGAAAATTAAATGGATTTAGATGTAAAGAATAATAAAAAAACAACATAATAACATTTGGGGGGAACACACATACATATAAATTTTTTAATTTTTTTTTTTGATTGGGGGGGGGGGCATCTGTCTGGTGCCCCAAAAATAAAGAAGATGTAAATTATACCGGTTGTGTCCCTTGTACACTCAAAATATTACTTCATTTTGTAGGATCACTTATATCATTGAAAATGAGTAACTCGTGAGAGGTGATTCGTAGGAAATGAAACAGCTATTACAGATTAGCTGAAATTTTATCTGAAAGAATACACTTTGGTCGAAACAACGAATAAAGCAAAAATCTGCAACTAATATATTTGGGAATAAAAAAGATTTAAGTGACGCTATGCATACTTTGCACTGCGTAAGTACTGTACATTATAGTATATGGTCTCCCTGGTAAACTCGACCGACCAGCGAATTATGAAGGCTGTATTTTACCTTTATGTAATTTCGTGTTGTGGAAATCAGAAAATATGCACATGCAAAATATTAACAAAATCATTAATAAATAGTACTTTATAAAAGTTTAATAATTTTCGGGTCACCGAAAGTTACTTTTTTTTAACATGCCTATGTCTTAGAACATGGATATTTTTGTCCCAAGATGTACTGCCGTTACAATAGACAACAAAAACACCTAAAACCTGTAAAGTTTTGACATTGGCCCACGGATAAGCCCCTCCCCCCATTCCAAGCCTTTATTGTTTTCTAAATTTGTCGGCTTATATCTGATTACATAATATGATAATCAAATAATCGGTCTAATAATCGGTATCGACAATTTTGATAATCGGCTATACGCGGTATCGGCAAAAAGTGACATCGGTACAGCTCTAGTTATTACATTGTGTTGCATACTTGATGTTAGCAAACTGCTTCAAGTTAGAGCAAACAAACTTGCATGCAAACTCATGACAAAAAACTATATTAAAGCATACTTTGTCACATTATTATTATTATTATTATTATTATTATTATTTTCAGATATACTACACGAGCTCCTGAGGCAGGTGTAATATGAGAGATAGTGTCCGCAGGATGATGAAACGGCTACGAACAAAAAGACTCTGGTCAGAGTATAGTCTAAAGGGACGTAAAGGGAAAAAAAGCATTGAAAGACCTTGTGACATGTTTTGATTAGTAAGTATGACTTGATTTCAATTGTCTATTTTTTTAAAATTACTCTCCAGAGATTTTTCCATGAATGGTACTACATGTCTCTTTACGTATACTGCAATTACATCTATATGAAAGAACCTGGCACCACATTTCAAAGTACATATTTTATAAATACTCCATTGATTATTGTTGGCATTTAGAAAACTGCAATGCATTCTTTGTTGTGAAACTTATTTTAAAATATTGTGTTTCTCTTGCAGAAGCTTGCTTGAAAAAAAATGGCAAAGCGAAAGAAACTGAAATTGAAGAGGTCATATCGGAGACCTTTAAATATGCACCCAACCAACGTGGAGGGATAAAATACAAGGTTGGCCTTTTGACTCTTATTTCATCAATATTGGATTCAGTTTTTTTAAAGCATTGTGGATACATCTCTAATTTGCAAACAAAATCAGCTTATCATAGTTTCCAGGACTATTAAAGCCGGAGTACAGCTAACTACAATTTTCATCCATCTTGTATGATAGGACAAGTACTTCCACTTGGAATTTTTGATCACATGTAATATTTGGACAAAATAAATTCATCTTTGTGCAAATTGATTTCACCGTCCACTTGCCTAAAATGACACATAAGTACAAAGTTATCTTGTAACTTGGCTCAACAATAATAAGGGAAGCACATATGCAGTGAAGAAAAATTCATAAAGTTTAATAATGCTAGTTATTGTGACTTCTGCATATGTAAGCGGTGCTGAGATGATATGTGACTTTTAAATTATATTTTAATTTGCAGGTCCCAGAGCAGAAGAAAGAAAGAAAGAGAAAGTGCAGGAGAAGACTAATTATGATTGCTAATCTTAATTAAATTTAGAAAATAAACAAACATTTGATATTAAAATTTTTTGTTGTATTGTTTCCTTTTTCCTTTTTGTCTTTTAAAAACAAATGTTTGAACCTTCAGTCTGCAGATTCAGGGGATTCCTTATCAGGCAAAAGCAATGTGGTTTACCCAACTACTTTCACTTTACACCCTGTTACGTAATTATTTTTATATCCCCATTGTAGTAGATCTCCCCAAACCCCTGCCTACTTGGTGAACTCGCATGTCCATTTTAAATCCAATGAAAGGTGCTGCTGTAAAGTCTGTTAGAAAAACTAACTAGAAAGAGGATTTCATGCAGTGAACAGAAAGCAGTGTTTGCATATAAACCGTGTTAGAACACCTGCACTGACACTCATTGCAAACTTCAGAATGTACGTATGAATTTTTATTAAATTAGTATCATTACTTTTTATCTAAGATTCTTTTTAAGTGCATGAAATGATAAATAAAAATTCCGTATTGTGAAGAGTGCATTATTATATGTGCAACTTTGAACTGATTAGTGAAAGTTGTCAAGCATCAACGAATGCAGAGTGCTATTCCTATTTGTATTATTACTATGGTCATATGACTGGTGATGTTTGTTTTGTCATGAATGAAAATGGTGCAGAACTGACACTTAATGAATGCTGTCACAATGGCAGTTTTGACATTCCTGCTATCGCAACTCCTAGCTGGATGATAATATTGAAATTTTTTTTTAAATGTCGTTTTGTTTGACATTCTTGCCAAAAGTGCGGAATATGTGTTTTAGAAACACAAGCTGGTTTCATCAGATTTCCAGGGAGGATTTCAATGTTGCAAGGAAGGTTATTTAATAACGTTATACAACAACGTTTTAGCAACGTTCCCACTTGTTCATCAAAAACCATTGCCACAGCATCATTTGTCAACGTTGCCACAACCTTACTACAACATTGCTGTAACGTTGTAGCAGCGTGGAATTGTTAGCTGGGTTATACCCACCACCTCTAAATATCGTTAGGTGCCATTTTTTAAACCTTCGGATATTCACACTCTGTGCTGTTTTTTTTAAATATTATAATCCTGTATCTATTTCTATAACCACTACCACTCCTTACTAATAATACTTAATTTGCCAGTTATCGTTCCTCACAAGCCTAAGCCTCAATATACTACTAGAATCAAGCTTGGGTTATCGTTCTTCACAAGCCTAGGCCTCAATATACCACTAGAATCAAGCTTGGGTTATCGTTCTTCACAAGCCTAGGCCTCAATATACCACTAGAATCAAGCTTGGGTTATCGTTCTTCACAAGCCTAAGCCTCAATATACCACTAGGATCAAGCTTGGGTTATCGTTCTTCACAAGCCTAGGCCTCAATATACGACTAGGATCAAGCTTGGGTTATCGTTCTTCACAAGCCTAGGCCTCAATATACGACTAGGATCAAGCTTGGGTTATCGTTCTTCACAAGCCTAGGCCTCAATATACGACTAGGATCAAGCTTGGGTTATCGTTCTTCACAAGCCTAGGCCTCAATATACGACTAGGATCAAGCTTGGGTTATCGTTCTTCACAAGCCTAGGCCTCAATATACGACTAGGATCAAGCTTGGGTTATCGTTCTTCACAAGCCTAGGCCTCAATATACGACTAGGATCAAGCTTGGGTTATCGTTCTTCACAAGCCTAGGCCTCAATATACGACTAGGATCAAGCTTGGGTTATCGTTCTTCACAAGCCTAGGCCTCAAAATACGACTAGGATCAAGCTTGGGTTATCGTTCTTCACAAGCCTAGGCCTCAAAATACGACTAGGATCAAGCTTGGGTTATCGTTCTTCACAAGCCTAGGCCTCAAAATACGACTAGGATCAAGCTTGGGTTATCGTTCTTCACAAGCCTAGGCCTCAATATACGACTAGGATCAAGCTTGGGTTATCGTTCTTCACAAGCCTAGGCCTCAATATACGACTAGGATCAAGCTTGGGTTATCGTTCTTCACAAGCCTAGGCCTCAATATACGACTAGGATCAAGCTTGGGTTATCGTTCTTCACAAGCCTAGGCCTCAATATACGACTAGGATCAAGCTTGGGTTATCGTTCTTCACAAGCCTAGGCCTCAATATACGACTAGGATCAAGCTTGGGTTATCGTTCTTCACAAGCCTAGGCCTCAATATACGACTAGGATCAAGCTTGGGTTATCGTTCTTCACAAGCCTAGGCCTCAATATACGACTAGGATCAAGCTTGGGTTATCGTTCTTCACAAGCCTAGGCCTCAATATACGACTAGGATCAAGCTTGGGTTATCGTTCTTCACAAGCCTAGGCCTCAATATACGACTAGGATCAAGCTTGGGTTATCGTTCTTCACAAGCCTAGGCCTCAATATACGACTAGGATCAAGCTTGGGTTATCGTTCTTCACAAGCCTAGGCCTCAATATACGACTAGGATCAAGCTTGGGTTATCGT
The DNA here is from genome assembly GCA_030141615.1 of Unio pictorum. Classification (NCBI taxonomy): domain Eukaryota; kingdom Metazoa; phylum Mollusca; class Bivalvia; order Unionida; family Unionidae; genus Unio; species Unio pictorum. The sequence goes on along the minus strand of JARLTB010000128.1, from coordinate 4,020,500 downwards.
TCTTCACAAGCCTAGGCCTCAATATACGACTAGAATCAAGCTTGGGTTATCGTTCTTCACAAGCCTAGGCCTCAATATACGACTAGAATCAAGCTTGGGTTATCGTTCTTCACAAGCCTAGGCCTCAATATACGACTAGAATCAAGCTTGGGTTATCGTTCTTCACAAGCCTAGGCCTCAATATACGACTAGAATCAAGCTTGGGTTATCGTTCTTCACAAGCCTAGGCCTCAATATACGACTAGAATCAAGCTTGGGTTATCGTTCTTCACAAGCCTAGGCCTCAATATACGACTAGAATCAAGCTTGGGTTATCGTTCTTCACAAGCCTAGGCCTCAATATACGACTAGAATCAAGCTTGGGTTATCGTTCTTCACAAGCCTAGGCCTCAATATACGACTAGAATCAAGCTTGGGTTATCGTTCTTCACAAGCCTAGGCCTCAATATACGACTAGAATCAAGCTTGGGTTATCGTTCTTCACAAGCCTAGGCCTCAATATACGACTAGAATCAAGCTTGGGTTATCGTTCTTCACAAGCCTAGGCCTCAATATACGACTAGAATCAAGCTTGGGTTATCGTTCTTCACAAGCCTAGGCCTCAATATACGACTAGAATCAAGCTTGGGTTATCGTTCTTCACAAGCCTAGGCCTCAATATACGACTAGAATCAAGCTTGGGTTATCGTTCTTCACAAGCCTAGGCCTCAATATACGACTAGAATCAAGCTTGGGTTATCGTTCTTCACAAGCCTAGGCCTCAATATACGACTAGAATCAAGCTTGGGTTATCGTTCTTCACAAGCCTAGGCCTCAATATACGACTAGAATCAAGCTTGGGTTATCGTTCTTCACAAGCCTAGGCCTCAATATACGACTAGAATCAAGCTTGGGTTATCGTTCTTCACAAGCCTAGGCCTCAATATACGACTAGAATCAAGCTTGGGTTATCGTTCTTCACAAGCCTAGGCCTCAATATACGACTAGAATCAAGCTTGGGTTATCGTTCTTCACAAGCCTAGGCCTCAATATACGACTAGAATCAAGCTTGGGTTATCGTTCTTCACAAGCCTAGGCCTCAATATACGACTAGAATCAAGCTTGGGTTATCGTTCTTCACAAGCCTAGGCCTCAATATACGACTAGAATCAAGCTTGGGTTATCGTTCTTCACAAGCCTAGGCCTCAATATACGACTAGAATCAAGCTTGGGTTATCGTTCTTCACAAGCCTAGGCCTCAATATACGACTAGAATCAAGCTTGGGTTATCGTTCTTCACAAGCCTAGGCCTCAATATACGACTAGAATCAAGCTTGGGTTATCGTTCTTCACAAGCCTAGGCCTCAATATACGACTAGAATCAAGCTTGGGTTATCGTTCTTCACAAGCCTAGGCCTCAATATACGACTAGAATCAAGCTTGGGTTATCGTTCTTCACAAGCCTAGGCCTCAATATACGACTAGAATCAAGCTTGGGTTATCGTTCTTCACAAGCCTAGGCCTCAATATACGACTAGAATCAAGCTTGGGTTATCGTTCTTCACAAGCCTAGGCCTCAATATACGACTAGAATCAAGCTTGGGTTATCGTTCTTCACAAGCCTAGGCCTCAATATACGACTAGAATCAAGCTTGGGTTATCGTTCTTCACAAGCCTAGGCCTCAATATACGACTAGAATCAAGCTTGGGTTATCGTTCTTCACAAGCCTAGGCCTCAATATACGACTAGAATCAAGCTTGGGTTATCGTTCTTCACAAGCCTAGGCCTCAATATACGACTAGAATCAAGCTTGGGTTATCGTTCTTCACAAGCCTAGGCCTCAATATACGACTAGAATCAAGCTTGGGTTATCGTTCTTCACAAGCCTAGGCCTCAATATACGACTAGAATCAAGCTTGGGTTATCGTTCTTCACAAGCCTAGGCCTCAATATACGACTAGAATCAAGCTTGGGTTATCGTTCTTCACAAGCCTAGGCCTCAATATACGACTAGAATCAAGCTTGGGTTATCGTTCTTCACAAGCCTAGGCCTCAATATACGACTAGAATCAAGCTTGGGTTATCGTTCTTCACAAGCCTAGGCCTCAATATACGACTAGAATCAAGCTTGGGTCATCGTTCTTCACAAGCCTAGGCCTCAATATACGACTAGAATCAAGCTTGGGTCATCGTTCTTCACAAGCCTAGGCCTCAATATACGACTAGAATCAAGCTTGGGTCATCGTTCTTCACAAGCCTAGGCCTCAATATACGACTAGAATCAAGCTTGGGTCATCGTTCTTCACAAGCCTAGGCCTCAATATACGACTAGAATCAAGCTTGGGTCATCGTTCTTCACAAGCCTAGGCCTCAATATACGACTAGAATCAAGCTTGGGTCATCGTTCTTCACAAGCCTAGGCCTCAATATACGACTAGAATCAAGCTTGGGTCATCGTTCTTCACAAGCCTAGGCCTCAATATACGACTAGAATCAAGCTTGGGTCATCGTTCTTCACAAGCCTAGGCCTCAATATACTACTAGAATCAAGCTTGGGTCATCGTTCTTCACAAGCCTAGGCCTCAATATACTACTAGAATCAAGCTTGGGTCATCGTTCTTCACAAGCCTAGGCCTCAATATACTACTAGAATCAAGCTTGGGTCATCGTTCTTCACAAGCCTAGGCCTCAATATACTACTAGAATCAAGCTTGGGTCATCGTTCTTCACAAGCCTAGGCCTCAATATACGACTAGAATCAAGCTTGGGTCATCGTTCTTCACAAGCCTAGGCCTCAATATACGACTAGAATCAAGCTTGGGTCATCGTTCTTCACAAGCCTAGGCCTCAATATACGACTAGAATCAAGCTTGGGTCATCGTTCTTCACAAGCCTAGGCCTCAATATACGACTAGAATCAAGCTTGGGTCATCGTTCTTCACAAGCCTAGGCCTCAATATACGACTAGAATCAAGCTTGGGTCATCGTTCTTCACAAGCCTAGGCCTCAATATACGACTAGAATCAAGCTTGGGTCATCGTTCTTCACAAGCCTAGGCCTCAATATACGACTAGAATCAAGCTTGGGTCATCGTTCTTCACAAGCCTAGCCTCAATATACGACTAGAATCAAGCTTGGGTCATCGTTCTTCACAAGCCTAGGCCTCAATATACGACTAGAATCAAGCTTGGGTCATCGTTCTTCACAAGCCTAAGCCTCAATATACGACTAGAATCAAGCTTGGGTCATCGTTCTTCACAAGCCTAAGCCTCAATATACGACTAGAATCAAGCTTGGGTCATCGTTCTTCACAAGCCTAAGCCTCAATATACGACTAGAATCAAGCTTGGGTCATCGTTCTTCACAAGCCTAAGCCTCAATATACGACTAGAATCAAGCTTGGGTCATCGTTCTTCACAAGCCTAAGCCTCAATATACGACTAGAATCAAGCTTGGGTCATCGTTCTTCACAAGCCTAAGCCTCAATATACGACTAGAATCAAGCTTCGGGTCATCGTTCTTCACAAGCCTAAGCCTCAATATACGACTAGAATCAAGCTTGGGTCATCGTTCTTCACAAGCCTAAGCCTCAATATACGACTAGAATCAAGCTTGGGTCATCGTTCTTCACAAGCCTAAGCCTCAATATACGACTAGAATCAAGCTTGGGTCATCGTTCTTCACAAGCCTAAGCCTCAATATACGACTAGAATCAAGCTTGGGTCATCGTTCTTCACAAGCCTAAGCCTCAATATACGACTAGAATCAAGCTTGGGTCATCGTTCTTCACAAGCCTAAGCCTCAATATACGACTAGAATCAAGCTTGGGTCATCGTTCTTCACAAGCCTAAGCCTCAATATACGACTAGAATCAAGCTTGGGTCATCGTTCTTCACAAGCCTAAGCCTCAATATACGACTAGAATCAAGCTTGGGTCATCGTTCTTCACAAGCCTAAGCCTCAATATACGACTAGAATCAAGCTTGGGTCATCGTTCTTCACAAGCCTAAGCCTCAATATACGACTAGAATCAAGCTTGGGTCATCGTTCTTCACAAGCCTAAGCCTCAATATACGACTAGAATCAAGCTTGGGTCATCGTTCTTCACAAGCCTAAGCCTCAATATACGACTAGAATCAAGCTTGGGTCATCGTTCTTCACAAGCCTAAGCCTCAATATACGACTAGAATCAAGCTTGGGTCATCGTTCTTCACAAGCCTAAGCCTCAATATACGACTAGAATCAAGCTTGGGTCATCGTTCTTCACAAGCCTAAGCCTCAATATACGACTAGAATCAAGCTTGGGTCATCGTTCTTCACAAGCCTAAGCCTCAATATACGACTAGAATCAAGCTTGGGTCATCGTTCTTCACAAGCCTAAGCCTCAATATACGACTAGAATCAAGCTTGGGTCATCGTTCTTCACAAGCCTAAGCCTCAATATACGACTAGAATCAAGCTTGGGTCATCGTTCTTCACAAGCCTAAGCCTCAATATACGACTAGAATCAAGCTTGGGTCATCGTTCTTCACAAGCCTAAGCCTCAATATACGACTAGAATCAAGCTTGGGTCATCGTTCTTCACAAGCCTAAGCCTCAATATACGACTAGAATCAAGCTTGGGTCATCGTTCTTCACAAGCCTAAGCCTCAATATACGACTAGAATCAAGCTTGGGTCATCGTTCTTCACAAGCCTAAGCCTCAATATACGACTAGAATCAAGCTTGGGTCATCGTTCTTCACAAGCCTAAGCCTCAATATACGACTAGAATCAAGCTTGGGTCATCGTTCTTCACAAGCCTAAGCCTCAATATACGACTAGAATCAAGCTTGGGTCATCGTTCTTCACAAGCCTAAGCCTCAATATACGACTAGAATCAAGCTTGGGTCATCGTTCTTCACAAGCCTAAGCCTCAATATACGACTAGAATCAAGCTTGGGTCATCGTTCTTCACAAGCCTAAGCCTCAATATACGACTAGAATCAAGCTTGGGTCATCGTTCTTCACAAGCCTAAGCCTCAATATACGACTAGAATCAAGCTTGGGTCATCGTTCTTCACAAGCCTAAGCCTCAATATACTACTAGAATCAAGCTTGGGTCATCGTTCTTCACAAGCCTAAGCCTCAATATACTACTAGAATCAAGCTTGTGTTATCGTTCTTCACAAGCCTAAGCCTCAATATACTACTAGAATCAAGCTTGGGTTATCGTTCTTCACAAGCCTAAGCCTCAATATACTACTAGAATCAAGCTTGGGTTATCGTTCTTCACAAGCCTAAGCCTCAATATACTACTAGAATCAAGCTTGGGTTATCGTTCTCCACAAGCCTAAGCCTCAATATACTACTAGAATCAAGCTTGGGTTATCGTTCTTCACAAGCCTAAGCCTCATATACGACTAGAATCAAGCTTGGGTTATCGTTCTTCACAAGCCTACGCCTCAATATACTACTAGAATCAAGCTTGGGTTATCGTTCTTCACAAGCCTAGGCCTCAATATACTACTAGAATCAAGCTTGGGTTATCGTTCTTCACAAGCCTAAGCCTCAATATACTACTAGAATCAAGCTTGGGTTATCGTTCTTCACAAGCTTAGGCCTCAATATACTACTAGAATCAAGCTTGGGTTATCGTTCTTCACAAGCCTAAGCCTCAATATACTACTAGAATCAAGCTTGGGTTATCGTTCTTCACAAGCCTAAGCCTCAATATACTACTAGAATCAAGCTTGGGTTATCGTTCTTCACAAGCCTAAGCCTCAATATACTACTAGAATCAAGCTTGGGTTATCGTTCTTCACAAGCCTAAGCCTCAATATACTACTAGAATCAAGCTTGGGTTATCGTTCTTCACAAGCCTAAGCCTCAATATACTACTAGAATCAAGCTTGGGTTATCGTTCTCCACAAGCCTAAGCCTCAATATACTACTAGAATCAAGCTTGGGTTATCGTTCTTCACAAGCCTAAGCCTCATATACGACTAGAATCAAGCTTGGGTCATCGTTCTTCACAAGCCTACGCCTCAATATACTACTAGAATCAAGCTTGGGTTATCGTTCTTCACAAGCCTAGGCCTCAGTATACTACTAGAATCAAGCTTGGGTTATCGTTCTTCACAAGCCTAAGCCTCAATATACTACTAGAATCAAGCTTGGGTTATCGTTCTTCACAAGCCTAGGCCTCAATATACTACTAGAATCAAGCTTGGGTTATCGTTCTTCACAAGCCTAAGCCTCAATATACTACTAGAATCAAGCTTGGGTTATCGTTCTTCACAAGCCTAAGCCTCAATATACTACTAGAATCAAGCTTGGGTTATCGTTCTTCACAAGCCTAAGCCTCAATATACTACTAGAATCAAGCTTGGGTTATCGTTCTTCACAAGCCTAAGCCTCAATATACTACTAGAATCAAGCTTGGGTTATCGTTCTTCACAAGCCTAAGCCTCAATATACTACTAGAATCAAGCTTGGGTTATCGTTCTTCACAAGCCTAAGCCTCAATATACTACTAGAATCAAGCTTGGGTTATCGTTCTTCACAAGCCTAAGCCTCAATATACTACTAGAATCAAGCTTGGGTTATCGTTCTTCACAAGCCTAAGCCTCAATATACTACTGGAATCAAGCTTGGGTTATCCTTCTTCACAGGCCTAAGCCTCAATATACTACTCGAATCAAGCTTGGGTTATCGTTCTTCACAGGCCTAAGCCTCAATATACTACTAGAATCAAGCTTGGGTTATCGTTCTTCACAAGCCTAAGCCTCAATATACTACTAGAATCAAGCTTGGGTTATCGTTCTTCACAAGCCTAAGCCTCAATATACTACTAGAATCAAGCTTGGGTTATCGTTCTTCACAAGCCTAAGCCTCAATATACTACTAGAATCAAGCTTGGGTTATCGTTCTTCACAAGCCTAGGCCTCAATATACTACTAGAATCAAGCTTGGGTTATCGTTCTTCACAAGCCTAGGCCTCAATATACTACTAGAATCAAGCTTGGGTTATCGTTCTCCACAAGCCTAAGCCTCATATACGACTAGAATCAAGCTTGTGTTATCGTTCTCCACAAGCCTAAGCCTCATGTACGACTAGAATCAAGCTTGGGTTATCGTTCTCCACAAGCCTAAGCCTCATATACGACTAGAATCAAGCTTGGGTTATCGTTCTTCACAAGCCTAAGCCTCATATACGACTAGAATCAAGCTTGGGTTATCGTTCTTCACAAGCCTAAGCCTCATATACGACTAGAATCAAGCTTGGGTTATCGTTCTTCACAAGCCTAAGCCTCATACACTACTAGAATCAAGCTTGGGTTATCGTTCTTCACAAGTCTAAGCCTCATACACTACTAGAATCACGCTTGGGTTATCGTTCTTCACAAGCCTAAGCCTCATACACTACTAGAATCACGCTTGGGTTATCGTTCTTCACAAGCCTAAGCCTCATACACTACTAGAATCAAGCTTGGGTTATCGTTCTTCACAAGCCTAAGCCTCATACACTACTAGAATCAAGCTTGGGTTATCGTTCTTCACAAGCCTAAGCCTCATACACTACTAGAATCAAGCTTGGGTTATCGTTCTTCACAAGCCTAAGCCTCATACACTACTAGAATCAAGCTTGGGTTATCGTTCTTCACAAGCCTAAGCCTCATACACTACTAGAATCAAGCTTGGGTTATCGTTCTTCACAAGCCTAAGCCTCATACACTACTAGAATCAAGCTTGGGTTATCGTTCTTCACAAGCCTAAGCCTCATACACTACTAGAATCAAGCTTGGGTTATCGTTCTTCACAAGCCTAAGCCTCATACACTACTAGAATCAAGCTTGGGTTATCGTTCTTCACAAGCCTAAGCCTCATATACTAGAATCAAGCTTGGGTTATCGTTCTTCACAAGCCTAAGCCTCATACACTACTGGAATCAAGCTTGGGTTATCGTTCTTCACAAGCCTAAGCCTCATATACTAGAATCAAGCTTGGATTGCCTTTGTATTACGTCTGATTCCATTAGACTTCTGTTATGAATCCTGCAATCGTGAATAATTCAAGCTAACTAAGTATCTATTCACTAAATTCTATCATTGTTACTAGACTAATCTCAAATTACTTCATCGTTAGATATATCTAGTTAACAAACCATAGTCTAAGACTTTTCATTGCGAATATCCAAATTCAGATTAACTAAGTACGTAACTCAAACAAGTTAAACAAAGACAAAATGGCCGCCAATCTAAACAAAAACAAAATGGCCTAAACAAGAAATCCTTTCAGGATAGGAGTAGGAAACCTTACATTGGCAAACAATTAAGGAAAAAAAGGAAAAACAACTTGATGCCCTATTGTTACCTCAGGAACAAACAGAAGCTTCAAAGATAGGGGAAATAAACATCCAAATCAATTCAACCACTAAAGGAGTAAAACCAACCCAACTCCATTGCCACTCCACTCCTGAACTTAACCTAATCAGGAAAGAAACGGAAAAACTGAACCCGCTTTCACCAATTGAATTTAATTTGCACGACCACAGCTACATAGATGAAACTCTGGACGACACATTGGCTATGAGCGAGTCCAGCAAAGTAAATACACCCCCCCCCCCCCAATTTTTAGAAATGTCCGCCTCTCCCGCAAATAAACCAGTAGGGATTAACATCACGAATAAATTAAGCTATGCCCAAGTCGCTAGCACAAAGACGGAACAGGTATTCACACCGCAAACAAAGACCGCGCAGACAATTGAAATTACACCTGAGAACAAGACACCCAAACCAATGGATAAAACTAATAAAATGTACCAAATACACAGTAGCCAGGTATCTGGGCCATCCAAGCAAATTACCGAAGCGGACTTATTGTATCCTAGTCCAGACAAAACCCCTGCCCACTAACAACAGAAACCCCTAACACATGGGATGGAAAAGGGAAACGGAAATAACCCATGAAAACTAGGAACCAAAAACTAACATGAAGGACTCAAAAACCAAGGCGGAAACCATGGCCCCTACACAAACAGCAAAACCTACCAGTCAGCAAGCAACCCCCACAGTACGGGGACCAAAACATAAGTATCATAAGCTGAAACTGACGCTTTTTATTGAAAGTAAGTCAGCGCAGTTCAATAACCTTTCGACCAACAGTTTAGCCGGTGCCCTAACAAAAATTCACCCGGGCCAAAGCAAAATAATTAGGCCAAATAAAGAATACATAATAATCCACTGCAGCACTAGCAGTCAGGTGGCCAAGTACTTAGAAATTGAAAACCTATGTGGCCTACCAGTCAAGGTAGAAAAACACTTCAAAGCCAAAAGTACACCCACCACCACCATATTAAAACCAACAAATAAGTTGAATCAAACCCCGAAGTGCACCACCACAATCAAAGAACCGCAACCCATCAAATTCAAAGCGGTACTCAAATTAACAGGGAAATTAATGCAACTGAATAATCAAGAAATTTCGGATTAACTCTAAGAAGGTGGGAATAAGATCACCAAAAACTATCAGATAGGAAATAAGAATAACAAAATTTCAAAACTCATGATATTAGAAGCAGCAAACCCCCTCCCCACCCTCATCAAATTAGGAAAGACAGGAACTAGGTATCGTTTAGAACCATATATTAATAAACCTATGTTCTGTACCAACTGCAAGCACTGGAGGCATTATAAATCTAGCTGCAAATTTACTTACAAATGTAACAACTGTGGGGGTGAACATAGGGGTAAATATAATAGACACACCCCTAAATGTATACACTGTCTGAGACCACACCTACCCACATCCCCAGACTACCCAGCCACCATTAGGGAAAGCGAAATCGTATGGATCATGAAATCAAAACACTTAGACTACACCACTGCAAACAAATACTAGAAACAAACCAAGTTAGGTAATCGTAAGGGAACAGCAACAAATAGTCAAAATCAAATCAAGCAATATCACACAAGGGACTGAGATATTAAATGAACTGAGCAAGATCTCAACTAGTATTGACAAAATGATAGACCAGTTGGGTATAAAAAATACAAATCTCCAACTAAAAATCCAAACGTCACTTAATCATGTCGAAACTCAGTTCAAAAACCAAATTATCGTAAACGAACCCAATAAAAATGGCTAATACACCAAATGGGAACATTTCTATATGGCAATGGAATGCACGAGGATTGTCAGGAAACATCAAGGAACTTAAAATCAAATTAATAAACTCAGTACACAAACCTGACATACTCTGCATCCAAGAAACCAAACTATCTCATAACTCGAGAACTTTGCCATCAATTCAAGGCTACTCCACGGGCTATTTCCAACATCGAACGGAAGGTCAGGGGGGTGGGGTGGATTAGCCATATTTATAAATAACAACTTTCCAGCAGCTACAATAATACCCATAACATCTAGGGAAATTGTTAATTCGCAAATAGAAGTGCCAATAATCTTAATCAATACAGGTAATTAATTAATTAACAAGTAATTAATATTTATGACCCAGGAACTGAAAACAATCAAAAATACGACCTAGCCTTTAAGGAACTGACTAAAATAATTTAAAACGAGCGTACGATTATCTGCGGTGATTTCAATGCCCATAACGAGCTGGGGGTGGGGTGGGGGTGACATGACGGATAGTAAAGGTCGATGGGTTGAGGCATGGGCAAACAAATCCACCCAGACTGTGCCAAAACCAAACTTAATCCGGTAGATGGCACCCTATCCGCCATTGATCTCACCCTATGCACACCTAAACTGGCAAAGGTGGCGGAGTGGGGAGTGGATCAATCCGACCCTATGGGGAGCGACCACTTCCCAATAATCGTCACCCTGCAGATGGCCGTACAACTCGAAACAACTAATAGAATCCCCAGGTGGAATTATAAGAAAGCCGATTGGGATCTATTTAGAACATAAATAACAGATATCCAAATAGTCCAAATAGAAACAGCCGATATAGACCAATATTATGAAAACATTATTAAGGTCATTACTAAAGCAGCCACCAGTAGTATCCCCAAAACTAGCAATAAATCTAGAAAGCTAGGTGTACCAAGGTGGAACGATGAAATTAAATTAACCAGACAGGCAAAACTTAGAGCTTTGAATAAATTTAAAAGATCAAGTAATACTACTCACTTCCTCGAGTACAATACTCACGAGAACAAACTCACATATCTGATTAAGCAGTCAAAACAAGCAACTTGGAATAAAATACTGCAGTAACCTAAATTATAAAACTTGGAATAAGTACTGCAGTAACCTAAATTATAAAACTAATACCAAACAGGTGTGGGACAAGATTAGAACCATAAGGGGGAAGCACACATGCAGCACCCCAAAAATAAATAATACTAGTAATAATAAGGAAAAAGCTGACTCACTAGCCATACATTTTAAAGATATGAGCAGCAATAACAACCACACCAAGAAATTCCAAATACATAGAGCTGAAGAAGAACTTAAGTACCAAAATAAATTCAAAGACCTGGGACCCAAATTATCACCTTTAAATAACAATATTACTTTATATGAATGGGAACAGGCACTAAAAACTAAAAAAGAAACATCACCTGGGGAGGATCAAATAGGGTATATTATATACAAACAATTACCTCCAAACATAGTCAGATCCATTATTAAAATGCTAAATATATATGACACAGGAAGGCTACCTAAAAAATGGAAAACAGCGATAGTAATACCCATACTTAAACCAAATAAGGATCGGAATGACATTAACTCCTACAGACCCATATCACTCACAAACATCATCTGTAAAGTCATGGAAACCATCATTACCAACAGACTTAAAACTCATCTTGAAAGAAACAACTTAATATCAGATAATCATTATGGATTCAGAAACAAACGCTCCACAACTGACCAATTAATAAGATTAGAAGCCGCTATGAAACTAGCTTTCAACTCCAAAAGACAAGCGGACAGAAACTTAATTGCGGTATTTCTCGATCTAGAGAAAGCATTCGACCTGGTATGGACCAAAGGTCTTATAGCCAAATTAAATGATTACAGCATTACGGGTCGAATGTTTAACTTTATTGAAAATTTCTTAACTGACAGCAAGATTATAACTATGGTAGGGTCAACTCACTCTGAGGAACACTCCTTTGAAAACGGAACTCCACAAGGGAGCGTACTCAGCCCCACCTCTTCAATCTAATGATAAACGACCTTGACCGAAATCTGGCAACACCCAAAATTGGACTATCACAGTTTGCTGATGATTGTGGACTATGGAGAGCAGGCAACTCCTTCAACCACTCTCATATGGCTGAAATCCCAACCAGCCTCAATAACATAGGAAAATGGGCAAATAAATGGGGCTTTAAAATATCGCATCAGAAAACGGTTGCCGTACTGTTTACCCCATACAAGAAAAATAACATATCCCAAATTAACAATTACAAGATCAAGAAATAAAATTTGTAAAAGTAGCGAAATTTATGGGTATGTACTTTGACCAACATATAACATGGGCATACCACATAGGTGACCTAGTTAAGAGATGTAACTAGGATATAAATTTATTAAGGCACTCAGTGGGGTGCGAACCAGGAAACAACAATAACCCTCTACAGGACCTTAATTAGATCTAAAATATGGGTGCCAAATTTACTCTACGGCGCCCATACAACATCAATAAAAAATTAGACCAAATTAATACAGAGGATGGCCCTATTAATTGGCACAGGCGCACTGCCATCAACCACGACAGCCGAGCTTACAGATTCTGACAGGAGAACTGACTCTGAGAATCAGAAGGCAGGAACTCATGTTAAAATACGCAGCACGGCCCTCGACTCAAACAAAAACGCACCCCACCCTCATAGCAATAAATAAATGCAATATCTCATTTAGGACAAAACTTAAAAAAGCGCACCCATGGGAAAACTAGTTCATCAACTCAAATCTCAACTTCCTGTGCATATATTTCAAGCAGAAAATAGCGTACTGTACGACCACGAGCCTTGGAATAACGTACAACCAAAAGTTAACATCTCCCTCTCAAGTAAAGGTAACAAAGAAAATCAAGAAACTCTTCTCAAAATGGCAGCTTTAGAAATAATACAAACACAATATCAAAATTATATAAAAAAAAATTTACACGGATGGCTCAAAGGTCACTAACCCATACAAGACAGCTGCAGCACTGGTTATCCCATAGCTAAATGTAAAAAAATATGGCAGACGGTTACCAGACTTCTGCTCTATTTACACAGCCGAGTTTTGGGCCATCTTAGAATCGTTAAAATAGATTAAGGTTAACAAACCAAATAAAACAGTGATTATTAGCGAATCGCTTAGCGTCCTAACATCAATCCCAAAAAACACAACTAAAACTAGAGAATTATTTTTAAATCAAGTTAATACAAAACTGAAAAACCTAAAATTAAATAATTTAACAGTAGAATTCATGTGGATACCCTCCCACATTGATATCAAAGGGAATGAAATGGCAGATCAACTCTCCAAAAATAAACTCGACGAACCAAATTACATGCCAGTCAAATATAGCCAATCTGAGCTATATAGTTTAATTAACACATTCATCGATCAAACGTGGCAAACTGATTGGGATTAAAAAAAAAAACAAGGGAGTATGTTATACAACACCGTAAAGGAAGTAAGTAGAAACAGAAAACCGCCCAAGGGCACCAGTTATGAACAAATAATAATTAATCGAATAACATTAGGAAAAACCAAGCTGGCCAACAGCTTTGGGAAATATATAGGACCCTTTCCTCATAACATCAACTGCTATAAGGGACAGTGATGCCGCGCCTGTTACGGACCCACCTACACTACGCTGGGCAAGTAGCATCACAAGTTCGTGACCTGTGCAACCTAACCAAAAATTAAGGGTCGAACAACCCAATTAGCACTAAATTGGGAAACGTAACAACTTACTCAACCTGAGTAAAGTACTGCTGGAGAATATACATGTTTGATTAGGATTTTTAACGTAGCTTTAACAATTTTTCAGTCATATCGCTACGATGTCTGCAGTGAGGCAGTTTATAGTGATTTCTAGCACTGAGACATCATGCCGCAGACATGTAGCATGATGTCTCACCCAGTCACATTATCCTGACACCAGGCCGACCAGTCCTAACACTAACCTCTTATTGCTGAGCGTCAAGCGAGGCAGCTGTTAGTACCATTTTTGTAAGTCTTTGGTATGACTCGGCCGGGGATCGAACCGACGACCTCCCGCTTCCGGGGCGGACGCTCTAACCACTAGGCCACCGGAGCGGTTTGTATATACAGTAAGTCAAAATCTCCTATTTTTGTCAGTTTAGTTTTTCCTTATCTAATCCATTCATATTTATAGACAATAAACGGAAGTTTTGTTCCTCCAGTTTTGTTTCATAACCAGGTTGCCGCTGTATTACTAGTGGTTATTATTTTATGTGACTGTGTATATTTAGATCATCCTTTTTCCCACTTTTGAGGGGATCCTGGGTCATCCTTCCCTGATTTTACAGTGCTAACTGCCTCACTGCAGACATCGTAGCGATATGACTGAAAAATTGTTAAAGCTACGTTAAAAATTCTAATCAAACAAACAAACTTACTGTATATACAAGAGACGCATAATTCTTTAAATAACGATATGAAAGAATAACTAGAACGAGAAATGGACTGTATTATTATAACGAATAACTCAACAGGAACGGCCACAAGAGGGGACAAGAGGGGGAGGTTTGTTTGTTTGATTATGATTTTTAACGTAGCTTTAACAATTTTTCAGTCATATCGCTACGATGTCTGCAGTGAAGCAGTTTAAATTTTATATTTCCCGTTTGATTTCCCCCTTAAATTCTTTATTTTCCAAAATTTTAGAAACCAATTGAATTTAGATATTGTAATAAATTTGGAGTTGCTAGCCCGAAATAGTTAGCCAGTTAGTAGGAGCAAACATCACAGAGAGGAGTGTTAGTGAATTTGAACAATGCTGGGTTCGTTAGTAGTGATTTTAGGCACAAGCCGAATGACTGTCCCTTTTTGTAACATAGTCCATATTAAAATTCCGTGGTGTATACAAGTATTGTGATTGAAAAGGCAGCATTTATGGTTGGAAATCAGTAAATTATAGAATGGAATCATTAAGTTGGAACTTGGTAGGTGCCGTTTATGTGTCCATAGTGGGAAATGGGCGTATGTATATGAGCGTGATACGCCGGATATTCTGTGGATTGTCTGGCCTAGGGTCGCGCAGTTAAATATTTCCCAGTTAGTAAGAGAATACTGGTGTAATTTCTATGGCATGACAAGCTATCGGTACGGAAAACGGATGATAATGAATAAAAACCATGCAAAGGTGCAGTTAATGGACTTTTGGGCAAGTTGTCTCCTCTGGGTCGCCAATTGATTAGAGCATAGATTATTAGTTATAGCAGACACGTCTTTCTTTCCATTTTACAACTCAAGTTGTATGGAAGTCTTTGGAAATTTGGGGAAAACTTATGACTTCCAGCGTGACTCGCGCCAGGGTTTTGACACCGCTCGGTCAAGTGAATACCCCTGTGCGTGTAACAATATTATGCCGGAATGGGATAAATTAAAAGGGGTCTTCAAAAAAGCAGCCATATATTATTCAAAAATGAGGGTTAAAAAGTTAAATGAGATAGAAGCTTTAGAAAACTATATAAAAACAGTAACAATACAGGGCACAAAAAAACATAAGAAAAACTAAATAATCTATAAAAAAAAAAAAAAGAATTAGAAAAGGGAAAGGAAATTAAAGCGGGGAAATTTTCACAATTATATAAAAATGAAGGCTTATACAAGAGGGAGGAATTAAGAGGGGGGGGGACTCTTGACTCACTTAAAATCGATAGTGAATCAACGACAGACAAAACTAGAATACTTAACTATATACAGAGCTACTATAAAGACCTATATACTTCACAGAACATAGAGGACGAAGATATAGATATGTACATACGAGAGACGGAATGCGAGGTAATAACCTCAGAATATAGGAACAAACGTAAGTTATTTATCTCGCATGACGAGATTATAGAGACTAGGGAAATTATCTAGGGCAAAGCACCAGGAAGAGATGGACTGTCGCCCATACTAGAATGGTTATATAATAACATTGCACT
Organism: Unio pictorum; assembly: GCA_030141615.1. Classification (NCBI taxonomy): domain Eukaryota; kingdom Metazoa; phylum Mollusca; class Bivalvia; order Unionida; family Unionidae; genus Unio; species Unio pictorum. Next base: position 4,004,385 of record JARLTB010000128.1, on the reverse strand, counting down.
TAGGAAATCAGGCATGTCTAACACAATGAAAGAAGGGATCATAACACTAATATATAAAGGGAAGATTTAAAGAATTGGAGGCCCATTTCCCTCTTTACCATCGATTATAAAATAAGTAAAATATTAGCAGAAAGAGTTAGAAAGTGTCTTGACAAAATTATCAGTATAAATCAAACTAGTGTCCCGAAAGGGCGGGAAATACAGGATAACATTAAACATCAAAACCATAATAGAGTAAATAAATATAAAAGGTCTGAATAGTGCTATGGTACTAATAGACCAAGAAAAAGCCTTTGACAGATTAGAACAAAACTATCTATACAAGACACTAGAGAAATTTGGTTTTGTTAACAACTTTCTAAATTGGACTATAACCCTGTACAAAAATATCAACTCATGCGTACAGGTAAATGGAACAAACACGGAAAAATTTTAAATTAAAAGATCAGTGAGGCAGAGATGCCCACTATCTATGCTACTATGTGTAATAGCAATAGAATTACTTAGTATTAAAATGAGGAAAAACCAAAGGATTAAAGGAATCAAGGTTCCAAATATTAAAGAGGTAAAAATGCTACAACATGCTGATGATTGCACTAACTTTGTACAAGATAAAAATTCCTATGATGAATTGTTAAAGGAATTTAACAAATTTGGTAAGGTGTCGGGTTCTAAAATAAACCCAGACAAAACAGAAATATTTTTTTTAGGAGACTGGAGAGGTAAGCGACATGGGCTTCCTCTTACCTTAATTAAAGACCAGAGTTAAAACATTAGGAGTAAATTTTGGGGAAAGTGAGAACGAACAAAATCTCAAGGAAATCCGGGAGAAAGAACAAGATAATATAAAGATCTGGGCACTAACGCCACTATGCCTTTTGGAACGGGCGCAGGTAGCAAAAATCTAGATATATGTGCACCTTAATTATAAATTAAAATCGTTAGACATATCAAACGCAACACTTATAAAAATAGATAACGGAATTATCAAATATTTATGGGCTTTTAAAATGCACTACATAAACAAAGAAACACTACAGGAAAGAGAAGAAGGGAGGCCTAGGCCTAGACCCCATCCAACCCTGATTAAATACACCAAAATTTTAAACAGGTTTAAGGAACTTGAAGCAGAGCCAAAAATAGCTTGGCAAGGTCTCTCTATATATTTGTACGGGTTCTCCATGAAGCAGAGAACAGACATATACAGAAACAATAATCTAGTCAAGTTAACAGAGGTGCAACGGAAATTAAGATCCATAAAAGAATTGTTACTAAAATATAGAGACGAAAAAAGAATTATGGGAAATCGACAGAAAATCTACATACAAATGGATAACAGACTACACAGTAAATAAGGAAAAAAATAATATAGAACAGAAACACATAACCGTAGATTGGGATAGGGCCTGGGGAAACTGGGTCAGACTTAAATCACTTAAAATGAAAAGTATCCTGTTCAAATACATGCATGATCCGTGGTTGACAGGAGACTTCGCAGTGCGACGGCATATGGTCAGAGTATCGCCAAAATGTCCACTGTAAAAATCTACCTTTTACAAAAATTCATACTATGACTAATTGTGATAAAAATAAAACAGAAAGAGTTGAAATCATTGGAAAAATTAAAAATACACAGCAATACAATAACAATCAAATTTTATATTTTGATGGGATTTATAATACTAAACTACTGGAAGAAATAGCAGATTATATAGTTAGGAATACGAGGGCATGCGGACAGGTAACTGTTATAGAAAAAAACGTGAGATAGAAGGGAAACTGGGTCCTCAAGAGGAGAAGTATCAGCAAGGAGATCACGAGGCGATACCACATGGCGATAAGTGGGAAGGCTCGTGGAAGAGCTGAGAAATACTCACCTTGAGAAATCAATAGAACACAGTCTTAAATACATTAGATAGCATACTAAGACAGCCACCTACTGCACGTGCATGCTGTCATAAAAGTCACTGGTGACCCAATATGATGTATACTCTGTATAGTTCATATGAACTATACAGAAAGCCCATATTTACATGGGAGAATAAATAAATGTATTTTTTTTGGAACGGAGTAAAATAAAATAAATAAAGGACGAAAAAAAGATTGAGATTGGTGACCTACAAATAAAATTTAAAAAAATGTACAGATCCAGTTTCGATCAAAGTAGTCTTATTGGATAAATAAGGAAGATTACAAAACATGGAACATAGTAGTACAAGCACTAAAACAATATAGGTTGTTAACAACCATTTAAAAATAACTTAATTACACCATGATTTGTACCAAATTCAAAAGGATTAAAATGTTTTTAATGTAAATATATAAGAAACAAAGACCGTTTAGAGGTATTTTTTAAAACTATAAATTTAAACAATTGGGAAATTTGATCTAGGACGTCTATCCTAACAAGACACGATGTATATATAGGTATACATGTAGCAACATACACATAGCACACAAAGGATATAGGGAACCCATTATTAATTATAAAGGAGGCAGGAGACCCATGATGGGCCCCATATCCCTGGACACCCCTCCATAGAAACATTAGGGACCAAAAAGATCAATTTATTTGTATACAATCCCGATGGGAAAAAATTAAGGTTAGGGTAAAGTTAAATTTCTATAAAAAAAAACATACATAAACTTACTTTTCCTAGTTTTTTTTAATAGGGAGAGGGGCATCGGTCATGGAAAAATTTTTCAAAAAAGGTCTGTAAGGTTGACTGGAGAGAAGATAGTTGGTAGTGGTGTACATTTGTCCCTTGACATTAGTTTGTTAGTTATCTCGAAAGGCCCTTGCAGCTAAAACTCTCCCGTTATCTTAGTGGGATAATTTGGCTAAATGGATTATGTTTGTGACGTTCTTCTTGGAGTTTTCATCGATTTGTTTAAGGGAGTCTGGTGGATAGTCAAAGCCTCTCTGCTTTACGGTGATGTTTTTGCAGTGCGAAGCTGGTCCTAATACTGCTATACCATGGAGAACACTTTTATTGACACTCTGCCTTTGGTGGCTGGGGCATGTTTTTCAAACAATGAACGCATGCATTTATTTAGTTCTGCTGTAAAAAAGTTGTTAGGTTTTCTAGGTTGTTGTGCATTAATTTGGTTCTCTTTATCAGACGAAGGTTTCTTTTAGTGCAAAAAAAATGGTGGAGGGTTAGGGACAGATACTTCGAGATGGTATATAATGCAGAGGTGATCTGATGCAAGTTCATGGGATACAAAGGTGGATTGCAGAATATTATCATCAAGTCTATGAAGAAACCAGTCTAAAATGTGATCAAGTTTACGGGTGGGTTGGTTGACTGACTTTTTAAGGTTGAAAACATGAATGTAATCTACGAGTTCTGATGTGCATGTGTTTTCAGGACAGTTAATGTGAAAGTTGAAACTTCCAAGAATTAGGTTGCCACCTGTCGAATAGTCATACTCCAATCGATTCTCTAAATTGTTCCAAAAAGATTCAACTATAAACAGTTTTAAGATTTGATAAATAATTTCTTCTAAACATTACAATGATAATTATCTAGCGTTTTGATTATAAACTATATATGGTCTTGATATTTGACGAGTGCAGTTTTGAAATTTGATATTTCAAATGCAGGTAATGAATGTAATGCTTGCTGTGCTTACAAGTAGAAATATTTGTCAAGTTTCAAATTGAGTCGGTACGGAGGAGAGATGTTAGGGTGACGGATAGCAATATACATTCCTTAAAATATGTTGCTCTTTTAATTATTGAAAGATACACATTCTATACTAAGCTGGATAAAAGAACACCGACACATGCTACTGAAGGATACACATTCTATACTAAGCTGGATAAAAGAACACCGACACATGCTACTGAAGGATACACATTCTATACTAAGCTGGATAAAAGAACACCGACACATGCTACTGAAGGATACACATTCTATACTAAGCTGGATAAAAGAACACCGACACATGCTACTGAAGGATACACATTCTATACTAAGCTGGATAAAAGAACACTGACACATGCTACTGAAGGATACACATTCTATACTAAGCTGGATAAAAGAACACTGACACATGCTACTGAAGGATACATTCTATACTAAGCTGGATAAAAGAACACCGACACATGCTACTGAAGGATACACATTCTATACTAAGCTGGATAAAAGAACACCGACACATGCTACTGAAGGATACACATTCTATACTAAGCTGGATAAAAGAACACCGACACATGCTACTGAAGGATACACATTCTATACTAAGCTGGATAAAAGAACACCGACACATGCTACTGAAGGATACACATTCTATACTAAGCTGGATAAAAGAACACTGACACATGCTACTGAAGGATACACATTCTATACTAAGCTGGATAAAAGAACACCGACACATGCTACTGAAGGATACACATTCTATACTAAGCTGGATAAAAGAACACCGACACATGCTACTGAAGGAGAGATAACTGCAATATTTTTAACGTACTTAATATCTGATGCTTTAAGTCACTTTGAGAACAATTTGATTTCGGCATCTGTATCTGTATATGATTTATAAAGTGTTTAAGATAATCAAAATCCCGACTTAATGATATGGGCTAGTTTAACATCACGGATTTTATTTACCTCAAGTCTACAGATAAAAAAAGATTTTTCCTTGCATATATTCTTTTTCTGAAAGTTGACTTTCAATTCATTGCCAGTTATTATGCGAGTTATGAGCGATTAAATTGAAAGTAGAGAAACTCTGAATAATGATACATAATGCAGGGTTTTCCCTAAACTTTGTACCATCATGTCGTAAAGTATTGCAGGAATAGGTGGCACCGATTAATTCAAATAGCAACATTAGAATATTCAGTCTTTAATATTTTCACAAAATCTAAACCTTTTTACGTAAACTATAGAATATTTTTTTAAAATTTGATTTAAGCGATTTTTAAAAGTTTAATAGTTTGAGAGAGAGAGAAAGAAAGAAAGAGAGAAAGAGAGAGAGAAAGAAAGAGAAAGAGAGAGAAAGAAAGAAAGAGAGAAAGAAAGAAAGGAAGAGAGAGAAAGAAAGAAAAGAAGAGAGAAAGAAAGGAAGAGAGAGAGAAAGAAAAAGAGAGAGAGAGAGAAAGAGAGAGAGAAAGAGAGAGAGAAAGAAAGAGAGAGAAAGAGAGAAAAAGAGAAAGAGAAAGAAAGAAAGAGAAAGAGAAAGAAAGAAAGAGAAAGAGAAAGAAAGAAAGAGAAAGAGAAAGAAAGAGAGAGAAAGAGAAAGAAAGAGAGAGAGAAAGAGAAAGAAAGAGAGAAAGAAAGAAAGAAAGAGAGAAAGAAAGAGAGAAAGAGAAAGAAAGAGAGAAAGAGAGAAAGAAAGAGAGAAAGAGAGAGAAAGAACGAAGGAAAGAGAGAAAGAAAGAAAGAGAGAAAGAAAGAGAAAGAAAGAAAGAAAGAGAGAAAGAGAGAGAAAGAACGAAGGAAAGAGAGAAAGAAAGAAAGAGAAAGAAAGAAAGAAAGAAAGAAAGAAAGAAAGAAAGAAAGAAAGAAAGAAAGAAAGAAAGAAGAGGAGAAGAGAGGAGAAAGAAGAGGGAGAGTATGGAAATATCTTTTAGTCTTACAGTTACATCAGCAAATAAATTTAAGACTGGATATATCGGGACGACCGCTCCGGTGGCCTAGTGGTTAGAGCGTCCGCCGCGGAAGCGGGAGGTCGTGGGTTCGATCCCCGGCCGAGTCATACCAAAGACTTACAAAAATGGTACTAACAGCTGCCTCGCTTGACGTTCAGCATTAAGAGGTTAGTGTTAGGACTGGTCGGCCTGGTGTCAGGATAATGTGACTGGGTGGGACATCATGCTACATGTCTGCGGCATGATGCCCCAGTGGTAGACATCACTATAAACTGCCTCACTGCAGACATCGTAGCGATATGACTGAAAAATTGTTAAAGCTACGTTAAAAATCCTAATCAAACAAACAAACAAATATATCGGGACGATATAATTTGATTTAAATAAAAGTGGTTTGTTTGCTTCATTTATTACAAGGTGTACATAGTAATTCGGAGACTAAACAACAATAAACAAGATGCTCCTTGGATATGGTTTTTATTTTCACATTCTGATGGAATTTCCTGTACACTAAATTCCTATTCCAACATATTTCAACTTGCTCACTAGGAAAATTTAAACAAGTTTTGTATGCTCACTAAGCACCTGGTGACACACAATGTAAATACAAGTCAAAAAAATTCACATGACAGAAAAGAAACAGTTCATACCTGTCGGATAAACACAGGATGGCTACTTTGATAGTATTGTTATTTTCAGTCATTGCTGTCTGTAATGGAATTATTTCTTTTACACTAAGTTCCAATTCCAACATATTCAACTTACTCACTTGGAGAAATTCAAAACTAGTGATTTTATATGCTAACCAAGCATCTCGTGACATACAAGGCATACAAGATAATTCACATGTGTCAGAAAATAAACAGATCGTACCTGTCGAAGAAATACAAGATGGCTGTTTTGATAGTGTTTTCATTAGCAGTGTGCAACGGAATTAGTACTAGTTTAATAAGGAATTATTCATTGAATTCTCTCATTGGGAATAGTTCAAAACAAGTAGTTTATTTTGCTCAGATTAAAAACAAAATAAAACACAAGTTCTTAAATATTTCTTTCTCTCGTTGCAATTGTAGGTGTTTGCTCATTTCGAAGGCTTTATTTTGGCTGAAAAAACTTATGCCATAGTTTTCTACTTAGGAAAAGATTAATTATAGTTTATCACTACCAATTATTGAGAATCCAAATGTTTACCAGGTGTGTTCAGTGAAAAATATGTATTTAAAGGTGACGATATTCTGTATATTTAATGTTTTCAGAATTGCTAACAAATAATACCATTCAAAAGAGCCATTCAAGCAATGCGGCCTGTCTGGATATTGGTAAATAAACATTACAGAACTTAAAACTGAATAATACAAAAATAATAATATATATAATATAATTTAAAAGGTGTGTGTATGTATGTATGAAAGACGTTGTCGACTTACTTTAATAGTGGATCGGTTAGTACATTAGAAGAGTACGCATAAAAATCACGTGGTTTAATGCTAGTAGCCAACTTAAAAAAGCCTTTTGACATATGCCCTGTGTTAGCGTATGTAAAATGACTCATTTAACCTACAAATTTGATTTGTGCGTTGCCCTTTGTAAAGTACTTTATCCCAAAAGTATGTTAAAACTTTTAGTTACAGAGTTCTCTTGTTGCTATTGCTTGTATATATTATCTGTTTTGAACTTTCTCTCGTTAAATGTAAAATAATTTATTTATTATTGCTCGATACTTGTTCTTTTCAAACAAATTTGTATACAGATCATAGTGCATGGTAGAATATATTTTAAAGGGTAAAAATTAATAGATTAGTGACGTCGTTCGCACCGTTCTACGGGTTGTAATTTTCTTCGGTATTTTTTCAATGATGTTCATTTTGGGAATAGGATAAATATTATGCAAACCAGAGTATTTCGACGACATATTAGTAGTGATGTTGTATGTGGATATACATCAATAAAGAGATTGGAAAATTATCGTCGTTGCTTACCTCAGTCGTTTAGTGCAAAACAAGTACAAAAAGCATATATATTTTCGGTGTTGTTTCTAAAACTAATAACCGCATGCAAACATGGCTACTATATGAAAAACATTAATAATTGAAGTGAAAACAAACAAGGCCCTTGCGTTTGAAAAGAAAGCCAGTTCTACACTAATCACCGTGGCATTATTTTTCAGCATTTCGACTGCTTTACGGTATTAGGTGAAAATACGGTGTAGCGTAATAAAAAAAAAACGGATCGCCGTTATGCGTCAAACACAAATAGGAGATACAATTGCAAAATCCCATACTATAGAAGTAATAAATGTTCACATATTCTAACTTACAAAATCTAAAACTAATTAATGCTGCTATTCATACCACATGGTAGAATACATTTTAAAGGGTAACAATTAATAGAGTTTACGCCTTTTTCAGGCGACATCGTTTGCACCGCAATACGGGCAGGAATATTCTTTGGTGGTATTTCACTGATCTTCCTTTTTGGACTAGGATTGAATAAATTAAGGTAACGATACAAAGCAGATCATTTACAGCACCGACTGACAGTTGGAGGAATTATTACATCCTGACTTTCATTAAAATCAATCAACATCAATAAAGAGATAGAAAAAGAAAAAATTATCGTCGTTGCTTACCTGTCATTTAAAGCAAGAAGAGTAGAAAAGGCGTATTATATTTTCTGTTTTGGTTTCTATAATAAATAATCACATACAAGCATGGTTACTTTATGACGAATTCATGTTAAGGAAGCCAGTTCTGCACTTGTTATCGTGTCATTATCATTCATCATTTTGACTGCTTTACGGTATTCGAGTTGAAATTACGGTGTAGCGTAATAAAAAAAAAACGGATCGCCTTTCTGCCCAATACAAAAATAGGCGGGACAATTGCAAAAATAATACTAATAAAGTTATAAATGTTCAAATATATTTTAATTTACAAAATCTAAAATTGTAATTAAGGCTGCTACTTTTCTTACTATACAATAATCAAGTATACATAGTGCTATTACTTTCTACATTGTACTCTTGTCACAATAAATTACAGGTAAATTATTACTAATACACCAAGCAAGCCACAATAAAGTACAGGTTAATTATTACTAAAACACCAAGCAAGCCTTGTATTAACCAGTGTTAATTTTCTTTTTGGGAATAGGAGTTTATAAATTACGAACAATATGCCCCAAAAAAATGAGTATTTGGATGACGCTTTGACTGTTGGAAGTGATGTTGTATTTTGAGTACTTGACTATATATATATATATATATATATTAATAAAGAGATTGGAAACTTATCGTCGTTGCTCACCTCTGTCATTTAAAGCAAGAAGAGTACAAGTATTCGCTTGTTGGACGTCGAGGAGAGCAGACGCGTTTTTCTGTGCTCGTAAATCACAAAAAATACGGTGGACGTCGAAGAGAGTAGACGTGTTTTTTTCTGCGCTCGCAAGGAAATCAAAGCAAACTGCGCGTAAATCCACCGATGCTTAGTGTATACCTATTCATTTTGGATTATTAATACATTATATGGTACAGCTAAACATTATTTAACACGATTAGAGCCGTGCTCACAATTGTGAGTACCAACAGTACTTTGATTTTTTTTTCTTGCCTTTGCAAATAGTGAGTGATTTTCACTCGCTATAGATACATGTCAAATTAATTTATTTTTGTTTGCAATTATTATCAATATAATTTTTGTCTTAGCACCTTTTTTCAACACTTTTACTATTTTCAGCACCCCTTTTTACATTTTATAATTCAATTTGTGGTTAGTGTCCCATAACTTATCATTATGACGGACAGTGACTCAAGCACAGAGGACATGGACTCTAACGAGACCACGGACAAATACCGCTTCAGGGTAAAAGATTTTTTTACCACAAAGATGGAGGGAAGCGGAACAGAGAGAAAACTTCTGATATACCATCAGCAGGGCTGTCAAACTCTAGATTTCGGTGAAGCACAGAGAATGCCCTCCCAGACGGAAGTTTTGACAGCCATGCAGGCAATGGGCATAAATATCGAGACAGTTGAAGGCCTACAATATGGCGGCCCAAAAAAGTACATTTTGTACACGAAAGACCGAAAAGAGCTACTTCAACAATCCGAACTTCAAATCATGGGAACAGGGTAAGTTTATCAAACCCCTCCTATAATAAGAAAACTACAACCAAAGATGGTAGAAGTCGTGATTTCAGGGTTACCTCTTGAAGTTAAGTCAACGGTCTTTCGAGAGAAAATGATGTTTCAATATAAAGTAAACCCGGGAGAAGACAGACATCGACAAGTCTTTGGACATCAAGGAGTAAGAACGGGAGAGAGACAAATCATGATACCACCGGACGAGCTGTGGAAAATACCACAATACTTTTACATCTTAGGGTTTCTATGCAAATCTTGGTACCGGGGATGCGAGCTACACAGGCCATGCCCAAGATGCAAAACAATTGGACATGCGGCAAAGAACTGCAACCAACCGGTAGTACAGAGAGATTAAAACTCCTACGCAGCTAAAGCAGCAAAAGGTACTCAGGGAGAAAGTAACACCCAAGAAACTCAGGAAGGAAGTATACTTCAAGAAGTAGAGCAAAATCAGATAGAACCTACAGAGCAAGGAAATGAAGCGCAGACTGAGAGAGTTCAGGAAGAAATTACTCTAGAGGAACCATATACAACACCTAAGAAAATAGCCAAAAGACAAACACCAATTGCCCCTTTAAAAACCAGTAACAAATGTAGTTGTCTAACTATAGAGGAGGAGTCAGGAGATGACGAATTAGGAGAAGAGGCGGATATGGAGGAAATGAGCGATCCCCAACCATTAGACAATACACCTCTAACATCGACACCTCTACCAAAAAGGAAACGTGTGAAAAGAAAACAAACGGAAACCTTAACAGAATCCTCGTCCATGAGCCAGAGAGAGGAACCCATATTAGAGGATAGACCAAACAGGAAATTAAGGAAACAGAAAAAGAGGGAAATGCCTAAAGAATCAAATCTGTCTGTAGAAACCTCAGAATCAAACGAGGAAACTGAAAACAAAGACTTACCAATTGTGGACACGGAAATGGAAACGGAAACGACAAATGAAGAAAAACAACCAGACGAACAAAAAACAGACGAAACGGACCAAATCGAACAGGAACTATACACGACGACCGAGACAAACATTAAGGAAACGATAGACAGTAGGGAACTAACGGACGGGGGACAAATGCCCCCCAAACCCCTAGTTTCATATTAATATTAAATAAATAAGTATTAAATTACAAATTATTAACATATCCTAAATTCTAATATAAGCCACCTGGACCTAACATGGAGGAATTAAACCTTCATATTGCATCTATAAACACTAATGGATTAAATAGGAATAAAATTGCACAGATACTAAAATTAAAACAGGACATACTACTAATACAAGAAACACACAATAAACTTACACAAGACATGATTGGTATGCTCGAGTCAAATATGGAAGCTATAGTAGTTAACAGTTTAGCAAAAAACACGGACACAAAGGCGGGGTAGCGGTAATTCTAAGTAATAAAACTAGGCAAAATTGGGAAACTGAAGGTAGATAGTGAATAAGAAGGGAGGGTAATTCATATTAAAAGTAAAAAAGTAGATATTCTAAATATATACGCTCCTGCGGAAAGGGAACGTCACTTGGACTTCATTGATAATCTAAATAAATACCTAAATACATTTACAGCACAACACCTCATTATGGGGGAGATTTTAACTGGGTGGGAGATAGTATTGACAGAACTGGTACATTTACAACGCATGACTTATACGCTATGGCGTCTATGGAAAGATTAATTAAAACTCATAAATTAACAGATGTGTATAGAAGACTCAACCTCTTGAGGACAGAATATACACATGAGTATATAGGGAAAGATAAATATAGAGAAAAGAAGGCTAGCAGAATAGATAGATTCTATGTTTCTGATTTTGATCATAAAAAATATAAAAAAGCTGAAATTTTAAATTACAAACTTTCGGACCATAAACTAATAACACTAGAAACAGTGATAACGATAAGTGGGGAAAAGGATTATGGAAACTTAATAACTCAATTCTTGAAGATGAAGCACTAATTCAAGAAATAAAAGACGAAATTCCAAAAATTATGCAGAACACAATGGAATCAAAAGTAGCTGATATAGCAAATGATTGGGATACATTAAAGAAGAAAATTAAGAGTATAGCCATATATCACTCAACTAAACAAAAGAAAATCCAAAATATAGCGAAACTCCAATGTAAATTTGTGTTAAACTCAACACACACAACTATAAGGGATAAAGAAAACTGTTCCAAATATTTGGAACAGTTAGAAAATGTAGTAAACAAAGGGAATGAAATAAGGGCGGGTAAATTCCAACATATATATATATATATATATATATATATATATATATATACACAAGCTAGGGAAATGTATAAAAGGGAGGAAAGGAAAAAGGGAGAAAACAAAACACTAGACACTTTAACAGTTAATGGGAAAGAAATAACTACTAAAGCGGAAATTTTGAACGAGGTACACAAGTACTACGCTACACTTTACACTTCTCAATGCATAGACAATAACACAATTACAGACTACTTAAATTCTGTACAATGTGAGATGATTTCATCTGATCACAAGATACGGTGTGATGCTTTCATTTCTGTGGAAGAAGTGCTAACCACAATTAAAGAACTGGCAAAAAATAAAGCTCCAGGTGGCACCTATATTAGCAGATTTATATAATAATATACTTCTAAAAAACGACAAGATGACGAAAACCATGAGGGAGGGAGTAATTACAATTATCTATAAGGGGAAAGGGGACAGGTCGGACCTAAAAAATTGGGAGACCCATCTCTCTCCTTAACACAGATTATAAGATTTTGAGTAGAATTTTAGCTAGGAGAATAAAAGAAGGGATAAACACCATAGTAAACATTAACCAAACATGCGGAGGTAAAGATAGGAGCATACACAACAATATACTAAACATTAGAACTATAATAGATTACGTAAAAACCTAATAAGAAATGTGCTATGGTACTTTTCGATCAAGAGAAAGCTTTTGATAGACTCGAACCGAATTATACGCAAAAAGTACTTGAAAAATTTGGATTTGGAAAAAACTTCCAAAATTGGACTAAAATAATGTACAACGATATATCTGCAAAAGTACAAATAAATGGAGCTGTTACGGAAAAATTTGAAATAAAAAGGTCAGTGAGGCAAGGATGCCCACTGTCCATGCTATTATACGTAATAGCAATAGAAATACTGAGTATCAAGATTCGTAATAATACCAATATAAAGGGCATAAAAATTCCTAACTTAAAACAGGAATTTAAAATGCTCCAACATGCTGACGATTGTACAAACTTTATAAGTGATCCAAATTCCTTTCAACACCTAATAAAGGAATATGAAGACTTTGGTAAAGCATCAGGATCAAACATAAATCATGACAAAACAGATTTTATTGATAGGAAACTGGAGGGGGAGCCTCCGTGGCTTACCCGCCGATATTATTAAAAGAAAGGTAAAAGCCCTAGGGATATTCTTTGGGGAAAATGAAGAAAAAGAAAACTTAGAAAAAGTTAAAACAAAAATTAAAGAAATAATTGAAATCTGGGCCCCAGTGCCACTTAGTCTAATCGAACGTTCACAGGTTGCAAAAACATATGTACTCAAATCTGGCATACTTAGTAAACACTGTGGACATAAAAAAACAAAACACTAGCAACAATAGATAATGATATTATAGATTATATATGGGATCAAAAACTACATTATATACAAAAGTCAATATTATATAGGTCAAAAAAGAAAGGGGGTTTAGTCTTGCCAAACCCTCTTTTAATAAAGCATAAAAGTATTTTAAATAGGTTTAAAAGAATAAACAGTACCCCCCAAACACCTTGGGAAGCCATATACATTTTTTGGTTAGGGATAAGTATGAAACATAGGCAAGACATATATAGGAATAACCAATTAGTTAGGACTATAGAAATACCTGTTTTATATAGAGAAATAAAGGGACTTTTAGTTCGGTATAGTAGTAATAAAAAACTGTGGGAACTGAGTAAAGACGACACATATAGACTGATTTTGGAAGAGGAGACAAAAAAAATAAATCGAAATTAGAAATTGAAAGGCCTCATAAATTGGGACAGGGTTTGGGGGAGGGTTTGGGGGAACTGGACGAATATTAACTCTCCTAAAATACAGAGTTTAATGTATACCTATCTCCACGACGCCTGGCTAACAGGCGAAGTGGCTTACAAGAGACGACTTATTAAAAAACAAATAAATTGCCCACTATGCAATAGAGCAACATACACAAAGGACCACATGATAACTCAATGTGACAGAACAAAGGAAGAGAGAACAAAACTAATAAATGAAATTATTAAGATCGACAAATATGACAAACGACAACTACTCTTCCTGGACGGAAACTTCAACAAACTATTGGTTAGACAAATAACAGATTTTATAACGGCGACATTAATAAAATGTGGTCCCCTAATGAAGGTTAGGGGAATTCATAATATTTTAAATAGAAATATTTCAAAAAAAATTAAAGTAATTCAGGTATGAATTGTAATCAAAATTTTAAATTTTAAAATTTTAAAAAAAAAAATTTAAAAATTTTTTTAAAATTTTTTTTTAAAAAAATAGAAAAAAAAAATAAGGGTTAAAAAGTACATATGAGGACGCTGCAGGGCTATACCACATGGCGCTACGCGAAGTGGGAAGGCCTGCAGAAGAGTGTGGAAAAGGATAACCCAATGAAGTTAAAGAAAAGAATATACACAAAGTTTCTACTCTTTGACAGTTTATATACTCTTAATTATATTAAAATCATCAATAATTTCTTATACTCTTAGACTTAACTATTATTAAGCTCTCTGGAATCTTTTTCCATACTTTTTCTGTCAAGGTTACATCCTATAGTAGCCTTGACCCCCATATTTAGGGGAAAATAAACAATTTTGGAAACTTTTGTTAATTAATTAAATAAATAAGAAATGGCCGGACAAATTGAGGTAGGAATAGCACAGACAAATAAATTTGTGCGATTTTCTATCTCAAGGAAGACGGACCAATTGCTAAACTAAACTTATTAAATAGATAAATTGAGACTCATGGAAAGATATCTAAATCTCGCACCTCAATTTATACTAAATTCAAAAATTTAAATAAAAGTAAAAATGTAAAAAATTTAGCTATATTCTTACCAAGTAGTAAACAACTGGGAAAGATTTGAATTTAACATGGTTATCCTGAACACAAACACAAGTACATATTTAAATGTACCTCAATACAACACAAAATAGCACTATACATATAGCACACACCAGGACTTAAGGGACCCCTAGCCAGGGTCAACAAAAACGAAGTGTCCCTATAGAGTGGGTAGGTCAAATCCCAACTAGAAGGGACTATTAGAGCAACACTAAGGACATTTAAATACCCCTTTTCAAATTATAACCCCTTAGGGGGAAAATAAATTTTAGAACTTAAAGAATGAAATAAAAAACAACATAAAAACACTTGGGGGGAACACACTTACAAATAAACTTTTTTAATTTTTTTTTTTGATTGGGGGGGGGGGGGGGCATCTGTCTGGTGCCCCCAAAAAAGAAAAAAAGTAAATCACACGATTAAACACGGATTACAAAATACTGAGTAGAATTTTGGCTAATAGGATTAAGCACGGAATAAACACCATAGTCTGGAAAAATCATACACATATTATGTAAAGAAATGGAAATTGGTAAGCTCCAAGCGGAAATTATCACATTTCCAGACAAAACTCCATGGAACAACAAAAAAGCAAAGATCAACACTACAGCCCTAAACTTCGGGTCTAAAGAAATAAACCCTCATGAAATAAGATCCAAAATCCTACAGAATCTGGAGGAAAATTACAAGGATTACACCAAGATATATACAGACGGATCAAAAGCCACCAATCCATACAAAACATCAGCAGCAGTAGTAATACCAGACCTACAAATTAAAACTGGTAGTAGGCTCCCAGACCTCTGTTCCGTATATACTACTGAATTCTGGGCTATTCTAGAAGCGCTTAAAATAATAGTCGACAATAAGATACAAAAAGCAATAATAATTACCGACTCACTAAGCGTATTAAAATCCTTAGAAACAGGGCGATCAAAGGGGAGGGAAAATTTCCTGAAAAAAGCTAAACTAGAAATTAACAATCTCATTTCACAAAACTGCAACATCGAGTTCATGTGGGTCCCATCCCACATAGGATTACTCGGAAACGAACTAGCAGACATAACAGCAAAAGAAAAACTGCAAGAAGACTACATCACCAATATAGAGTATGGGATAACAGAACTCTACAGTATTATCAACAGAAAAATCTTAGCCAAATGGCAAACAGAATGGGATAACTGTACAAAAGGACGTATCCTATACTCTATACAACCAATAGTCTCACGAAATAACAAAGCACCTCCCATTGACAACAAGCACAACCAGGGAATAGTTAACAGATTAAAAACAGGAAAAACCCTCCTAACTGGCAGTATGGGACAGTACCTTAAGAAAAACACAAGGAAAACAACATGCCCACACTGCCCGGAGAAGGAAGATCTCAACCATGTCTTCAACAAATGCCCCAAATACAAAGGACAAAGAAAAAAACTTATACAAGAGCTAAAGCAAATCAAATCCCCAGCAACCTACCCAGAATTCCTTCAACAAAATAACCCAAATCCTAAACACAGTCTAGAAATTATCCTCAGTTATCTTAGGGACATTGACAAGACTGCTGACATCTAACACTGTACCCTACTCTGAATCTTACACACACAAAAGGAACAAAAAGACTAATTACGAATAGCTCAATCCTCCTACATGAACCAAGCCTCCAATAACTAGCTGATAATTAAGCATCACGAAACCGTGAATAAATGCGTGGGGGATGTGGCTCCATTCCGTTCCCCCGAAAAAAATAAGTAGCACCAAACGGTGCACTAAACAGTCGTGCATGCCCGAACGGGCGAAAACGACTTTAATACAACTAACAACAACAACAACCATAGTAAACATTAATCAAAGATGCGGTGGTAAAAATAGGAGCATACATAATATACTCAACATTAGGACAATAATAGATTTTATAAACACAACAAACTCGAAATGTGCTATGGTACTTTTCGATCAGGAAAAAACTTTTGATAGATTAGAACACAATTATACACAAAAAGTACTGGAGAAATTTTGGATTTGGAAATAACTTGCTGAATTGGACTAAAAGAATGTACAACGAAATAACTGCAAAGTTACAAGTAAATGGGGCGAAAACCCAAAAAATTGAAATACAACGATCAGTGAGGCAAGGTTGCCCACTATCCATTATATTATTATATGTAATAGCAATTGAAATTCTGAGTATAACGATCAGAAACAATACTAATATCAAAGGAATTAAAATTCCAAACTTAAAAGAGGAACTTAAGATGCTACAACACGCTGACGATTGTACTAACTTTATCAATGATCCAAATTCCTTTAAACATCTACAAAAGGAATATGAGGCTTTTGGGAAAGCATCAGGATCGAAAATAAATCACGACAAAACGGAAATATTGAAAATAGGAAACTGGAGGGGAAACAACCCTGGTTTGCCCCCACACCTAATTAAAAACAGAGTGAAAGCCCTGGTGATATTCTTCGGGGCAAATGGAGAGAAGGAAAACTGTTTAAAAGTTAAAAGAAAATAAAAGTAATAAATATCTGGGCACTCCAGCCACTTAGTCTAATAGAACGTTCACAGGTTGCAAAAACATGTGTATTCAAATTTGACAATACTTAATAAACACTGGACATTAACAATAAAACACTAGCTACAATTGATAATGATATAGTAGACTACATCTGGAATTACAAAACACATAAATAAGGAAACTCTATATAGATCTAAACTCAAGGGGGGATTAGCCTTACCTAGTCTTCCCTTAATAAAATTAAAAAATATTAAATAGGTTAAAAAGATTAAGCAATACACCACATGTACCATGGGAGGCACTATACATTTTCTGGCTAGGTTTTGGAATGAGAAACAAACAAGAAATATACACAAACAACAAACTAGTGAAAAAAATAGACGCACCACATTTGTATAGGGGGATTAAAGAAATTTTATATAGGTATAGGGACAATAAAGAATTATGGGCACTGAAAATTGACAAAACATGACTGGCTTTTAGAATTAAATTCCATCCAAAAAAAATCTAAGGTACAATTACAATACCCATCTGTTAACTGGGACAGAGTTTGGAGGCATTGGTCCGGCATTAACTCGTTTAAGGTACAAAGTATCATGTACACGTACCTTCACAACGCCTGGCTAACAGGCGAAGTGGCAATTAAACGAAGATTAATAAGGACCCCTGTTAGTTGCCCTCTATGCAAAAATGCCCCGTATACAAAAGACCACACAACTACAGAATGTGACAAAACAAAGGAAGAAAGGATCAAACTAATATAGTATACACCAGGATAAAAAGACCTAGCCATGGTCAACAAAATTAAAAGTAGCTTACTAGAGTGGGTAGATCAAATCCCAACTAGAAAGGACTACTTAAAATACATTAGGGAAATAAAATACCCCTTGTCAAACTATATTATAACCCCGATGGGGAAAACTAAATGGGGACTTTAGAAGTAAAGAATAAATAAAAAACATAAAAACACTTGGGGGAACACACATACATATAAACTTTTTTTAAAAAAAATTTTTGATGGGGGGGACATGTCTGGTGCCCCCCCCCCAAAAAAAAAAAATGCTAAAACAGTCGGAAATGCAGATAGGACAAAGAGTCGCAATATATGACACTGAGCCAATTGTCAGGGACATTGAACAAAGAGCCCTAGATCTGATAATATCAGGGTTACCACACGAAGTAACCACAAATGCAGTATCGGACAAGTTAATGGCGACGTTCAAAGTCAAAGTGGGAGAGCACAAACATGCCTCATGTTACGGACACAAGGATGTCAAAAATGGAGAACGGATAATAAGGGTTCCTGCGGAAGAAGCCAGAAAAGTACCCCGTTACTTCAATGTCATGGGCTTCCTCTGTAGGTCGTGGTACAGAGGTTGCGACAAGGACCGACCCTGCCCCCGATGCAAAATCATAGGCCACGGGGCAAAAAATTGTACACAACCAATAAGGACAAGAGACCCCAACTCGTATGCGGCAAGGGCCGCAAAAGATACCGAAGAAGAAAGCCACCAAGAAGAAACGCAAGAACAACAACAAATAAGTCAAGTGGACCCAGAGAGTGAACAACAACAACAACAAACTCCAAGAGGACCAGAGCCACAGAGAGAACCCCAAATAGAGAGGAGAGAAACAATATTGCCACAGGACGACGGTTTCAAAACACCCACAAAAACTACTAGGAGGGGAGTACCCACAGCCCCATTTAAAATGTGCAATAGATATGAATGTCTCTCCATAGAGGAAAATGAGGAAATAGAGGAAGAAATGAAGAACTCTAAGGCATAGAGCCTTTCGCAATTACCATAGAAAATACAGACTCCTTACACAAGGCCTCCACACCGGTGCCACCTCAAAGGAAGCGATAAAACCACACCCTCTCCAACTCATCTACCAGCGACGAGCCAATCACCATCACTGAAAAGCCACTTCCAAAACTGAAACTCATCCAAACTAAAGAGGAGAGAAAGAAGAAAAATGGAAGAGTTAAAATCATTATCAACATCAACCTCTGGGGAACCAGATCCGGATTTTGACCTCACTCCACTATACCCAAGCTCAGTAATGACAAATATGACAATGGAAACAATTGACACAACGTACGGGACTGCCAAAAGATTTAAACCTAAAAGACACTTACGACGTTATAAATTAGACTGACGAGGGGCCAATGCCCCATAACGAAACAATCTAACTCCTTAGATATATACTAGCAATTACTACTAACATTACTATATATAAAACTAAAAGAAAAAAAGCCACCTGGAAAACCGAAAATGGAAGAACTAAACTTCCATATCGCATCAATTAACACTAATGGAATAGATAAGGACAAAATTACACAACTCGTAAAATTAAAGCAGGACATAATACTAATTCAAGAAACACAACAAACTAACAAACATTATGATACAAGAAATCAAAACTCAAATGAAGGCAGTAGTTGTAATAAACGAAGCCAAGCACAACGATATTAAAGCGGGATGATTATTAGAACAAAAAATAGGCAAAATTGGGAAATTATAACAGAAGATAGTAACCTAAAAGGAAGGGTTTTACATATTAAATTAAATAAAGTACATATTTTGAATATATATGCCCCAGCACATAGGGAAAGTCACCATGACTTTATAATAAACCTAAATAAATACATAAATAGCTTCACAGCAGAACACCTGATTATGGGGGGAGATTTTAATTGGACGGGAGAAAGTATAGACCGCAGTGGAAAAATAACTAAAGACCAAGCATCATTCTAAGTAATGGGAAAATTGATAAAACAAAATAAACTAACTGATGTGTATAGAAAACTGAACTTATTACGAACAGAATACACACATGAATATGTAACAGGATCAAGTAGGATAGACAAATTCTATGTTTTGGATTTTAGACCTAAAACATACAAACAAGCAAAAATTCAAGATTATAAAATTTCGGATCATAAACTAACAACTCTAAAAATAGTGATAAAAAAATAGTCAATGGAGATCTGGACAATGGAAATTAAATAGCTCAATTCTAGACGATGAGCAATTAATAAATTAAATAAAATTGTTAATCCCTAAAATACTCACAAATGAAGAGGGGAAAAAATGGAGAGCTACTACGAAAAATTAGAAAAGCTAAGAGAAATTAAAACAAAGGAAACAGAAATAAGGGCTGGAAAATTCCACCACATATACAAGCAGGGTAAGGAACTAAATAAAAGGGAAGAAAAAAGAAAAGGAGGGGATAAAGTACTAGATGCACTAAACATTAACGTGGTGGAAATTACAACAAAAGCTGAAATAATGAGAGGTTAAAAAATATTATACAACACTATACACTTCTCAAAACATAGACAATGACATAATTACAAAATATCTAAATTCAATACAATGCGAAGTGATATCAGAGCACAAGAAACTGATGATCGCATTTCTGTGGAGGAAGTGCAATCCACAATTTAACTTGCATAAGGAAAATCACCAGGGAGAGATGGCCTCACAGCGGAATTCTATAAGAAATTCCAAAGTGAGGTGGCACCAATTTTAGAGGATTTATATTATCACTATTTTACTAAAAAAAATGACAAAATGACAAAAACAATGCGGGAGGGATTGATTACTCTCGTATACAAATGGAAAGGTGACAAAACAGATTTAAAAAACTGGAGACCCATTTCCCTCCTAAATACAGATTACAAAATACTGAGTAGAATTCTAGCTAATAGGATTAAAAACGGGATAAACGCCATAGTAAATACTAATCAAACATGCGGTGGTAAAAATAGAAGCATACATAATATACTTAACATTAGGACAATTATAGATTTTATAAATGCGTCAAACTCGAAATGTGTTTGACATATTTTCGATCAGGAGAAAAGCTTTCGACCGATTAGAACAATTATACACAAAAAGTACTGGAAAAATTTGGATTTGGAAATAATTTCCAAAATTGGACTAAATTTTGTACAATGAATTAACTGCAAATGTACAAGTAAATGGAGCGAGAAAAGGATATTTTGAAATTTCAAAGATCAGTGAGGCAAGGCTGCCCACTATCAATGCTATTATACGTGATAGCAATTGAAATCCCGAGTATGAAGATCAAGAACAATACAAATGTAAAGGGAATAAGAATAACAAACTTAAAAGAAGAATTTAAGATGCTACAACATGCTGATGAGTGTACGAACTTTACAAATGATCCAAATTCCTTTAAACATCTTCAAAAGGAATATGAAGCTTTTGGTAGAGCTTCAGGATCGCAAATAAATCGTGACAAAACAAATTCTAAAAAGAGGCAACTGGAGGGGAAATCACCCTGGATTACCTCCACACCCGATAAAAAATAGGGTAAAAGCCCTGGGGATATTCTTCGGGGCAAATGAGGAAAAGGCAAACTTTAAAAATAAAAACAAAATAAAAGAAATAATAAATATCTGGGCACCATTGCTACTTACTCTAATAGAACGTCCACAGGTTGCAAAATCATATATGTATTCAAATTTGACATATCTAATAAACGCTGTGGACATTAACAATAAAACACTAGAAACAATTGACAATGAAATACATCATTCCATTCCATCATTCATTCATCTGCTGCTCATGAAGAACAGCATTTGTGTTTAGAAGGAGAATGAGAAAGTCTGAAGTAACTGGTGCTAAATCACAAGGCGCCACGCGAAGTGAGCAGGCCTATGGAAGAGTTTAGAAAACACCACCCAAAATTTAATATATCTATTCAGTTTCAATTCTTTTCTCTTTATAAAAGTATGTGTTATCTTCTCTGGATAATAAATCCACACTTTACCTGTCATGGCTATATCCCATAATAGCCAAGACTCCCATGTTAAGGGACTTTAAACAATTTTGGACTTTTAGTAATGATAGTTAAATAATTAGAGGCCGGACAAATTGAGACAGGAACTGTACAGCCAAATAAAATTGTATAGTTTCTGTCTCAAGGAAAATGGACCTATTTTATAATCATACTAAATAAATTGAGACACACTGAACTCTCAAAATAATACACCTCAATTTATACAAAATTCTAAATTCATTTAAAAAACTTTTAAAATGTTAATCTTCCATTTTGAGAAGATAATAACAAAATAAGACAACTGGTAATGATTTGGAAAAAGGAACGGCTGTCCTAAACAAATACACGAGTATACAATATACTCCTATAGCAAACATACAAATAGCACCATACACATAACATACACCAGGATAATAAGGGACCACTAGCCATGGTCAGCAAAATTAAAAGTAGTCTACTAGAGTGGGTAGGTCAAATCCCAACTAGAAAGGAGTACTTTAATAATACACTAGGAATCAAAATACCCCTTGTCAATTATTTTATAACCCCGATGGGGAACACTAATTGGTCTTTAGAGTTAAATTATAAATAAAAAACAACATGAAAATATTGGGGGAACACACAGACACAAACTTTTTTTTAAAAAAAATTTTTATTGGGGGGGGGCATCTGTCTGGTGCCCCCCCCCCAAAAAAAAAAAAAAAGTAACTGGTGCAGGAAAACGGAATCCTTCTCGACGTTGAACAGAGCAGACGTGGTTTTCGGAACTCGTAATCAATTCAACAGACGGCACGCAAATCAACGTAGAAAATCTATCTGGAATATACGGATTAACGTGAGCCAACAATCCAGTGAGTAAGTGTCGAGCTGTGCTCACATAGTGTAGTAGTACCTTGAGTACTTTGATTAGCATTTTTTCTTATACTTTATTTATACTTTAACACAATAGCTTTTTTGTTTTCAGCACCCTATTAGTTAATTTTCATTTGCACCCTTTTATAATTTACATTTGCCCTGACAAACTTATTCCTGACAGACGACACCGACTGGAAGGAACAAAAATGGCAGAGCCTACTAGGACCAACCCAAAAAAGCACAAAATAACATTACTTCAACACGGTGGTTGAAGGCGAAATAGGAAGCAGAAAGCTGGTTATATACCACAGAGAAGGATGTCTTACCTTGGACTTCGGTACCACTAACATCTTCCCAAGACAGGTCTTGACAGAAATGAAAATCCTAGGAATAAACCTAGCAGAGATAGAGGCCCTCCAATACGGAGGAAAAAACAAATACACTCTCTATCCAAAAAGTCATAGGACCCTGATTAAGCAAAAAGAGATGATGCTCTGTGGGCAGAGGGTGACGATCACGGATACTGAACCTATCATAAGAGATATTGAAGTAAAAGCAATTGATTTAATCGTCTCTGGTCTACCTCTCGAGATTAGAACAGAGGCAGTTATCGACAAACTCTAAGTACACTATGGGATACATGTCGGAAGTAATATGCAAGCATCCTGTTGGGGACATAAAGACTTAATGAGTGGGGAACGGATTATTAAAGTTCATCCAGAGCAAGCAAAAACGATCCCAGCTTATTTTTACGTATTAGGCTTTATATGTAGAACATGGTATCGCGGATGCGATAAACACCGCCCATGCCCCAAATGCAAAGTGGTGGGGCATGGACCAAAATTTTGCCCAGCACCAAAGAAGAGAGACTCATTTTCATACGCAGGCAAATTAGCTGGCGAAGGTGAAGACAACGTTTCAGGGACCACGGATACACAACAAGAGTTGGAACCTTCAACACCACAACAACAACAACAAAACCCGGAAGTGCTGAATGAACAAATACAGGAACAAATTCATGACCAGCAAGTAGAAACACAAGAAGAAGTCCTCCCCCAAGAAGACAATTTCGTTACACCAAAAAAGACTACCAGGAGGGAAATGCCAACAGCCCCCTTTAAAACCGGAAATAGGTTCGAATGTCTATCTATTGATGAAAACGAAATCGAGGATTTAGGAGTTGAACCAATGGCAAGTGAAGAGGAAAATACCAGCCAGGAACAAAAAGCCTCTACGCCAATGGCCCCATATCGCAAGAGGAAGAACAATACGTTAACTAGCTCATCAACCAGCGAAGAATCGCAAACATTAACAGAGCGGCCCCTCCCAAGAATAAAATTGTCGGAAAAAAACCAAGAAACGAGAAAGAAAGAGGAAAATAGAGAAGGAAGAATCGCCAAAAGATACATCATCGGAAGACTATGATCCAAATTTCGACCTTCTACCACTATACAAGAGAACGGCACTCATCGATTATACGAACACATCAACGGATTTGACACGACGCAACAAACGACAACATGGACACAACGAACGAACTGATAGAGGAACCAAACCTCCAAGACAAAAATGACAGAGACTGACGGGGGACTAATGCCCCCAAATGAATCACATTAAAATAGAATAAATAAATTTTTAAATAAATATATACATAAATTAATATAATATTGCCACCTGGAAAACCGAAAATGGAAGAACTAAACTTCCATATCGCATCAATTAAAATAATGGAGTAGATGAGGACAAAATTGCACAACTAATAAAATTAAAACAGGACATTATACTAATACAAGAAACACACAACAAACTTACAAATACCATGATAGTAGAACTTGAATCCAAAATGGATGCAATTGTTGTAACTAGTGAAGCACAACAAAACGATAGGAAAGCGGGAGTAGCTATAATAATCAGAAATAAAACTAGGCAAAATTGGGAAGAATAACAGGATATTAGCTTAAAAGGGAAGGGTAATTCACGTAGAACTAAATAAGATACATATCCTAAATATATACGCTCCTGCAAATAGAGAAAGTCACCGACTTCTTAAGAAATCTAAATAACTATTTAAAAAAATACATAGCAGAACACCGGATTCTAGGGGGGGGGGGGGATTTTAATTGGGTAGGTGAAAATATAGATCGAACCGGCAATCTAACAACCAAGGATCTATCATCATCTGACATTATGCGCAGATTAATAAAACAATATAAATTAATAGATGTGTATAGAAGACTGAACCTTCTAAGAACGGAATATACACATGATTATGTTAAATTAGGAGTAAATAAATCAAGTAGGATAGATAAATTTTATGTAACTGATTTAGACCATAAAAAATATAAAAATGCCAAAATTTTAGAATACGAAATTGCGGACCATAAATTAATAACTCTGGAAATAGTGATAAAAAATAATAGATGGGGATCTGGAGAATGGAGATTAAATTACTCATACTAGATGACGAGCAATTAATAAATGAAATAAAACTGGAAATCCCTAAAATACTTACAAATGAAGAGGGAAAAAACATATCAGATATTGCAACCGATTGGGATAAGTTTAAAATAAAAGTTAAACAAATAGCAATATATCACTCAACCAAACGTAAGCGGATTCAAAAAATAGAGATTAGTATTAAAAATATTAATAAATAATGACGCAACACCTTTAAGGAATAAAGAGAATTACTCTATACAATTAGAAAAGTTAAGAGAATATAAAACAAGGGGAATGGAAATTAGGGTGTGAAAATTCCACCACTTATACAAACAGGGCCGAGAACTCTATAAAAGGGAAGAAAATAGGAAATGAGGGGAAAGGGTAATTGATGCACTAGTCACTAATGGGGTTGAATTTACAACTAAAGCTGAAATAATGGATGAAATTCACAAATATTATACAACACTATATACTTCTAAAAACATAGACAATGACACAATCACGCAATATCTAAATACAATACAATGTGAGGTGATATCAGAGCACAAGACACGGTGTGATGATTTCATTTCTGTGGAAGAAGTTAAAACCACAATAAAAGAACTTGCAAAAGGTAAATCACCAGGTAGAGATGGCCTCACGGCGGAATTCTACAAGAAATTCCAAAGTGAGGTGGCACCAATCTTAGAAACATTTAATAATATTTTATTAAAAAACGACAAACTGACAAAATCAATGCGGGAGGGTTTGATTACTTTACTATACAAAGGGAAAGGGGACAGAACCGACCTAAAAAATTGGAGGCCATCTCCCTCCTAAACACGGATTACAAAATACTGAGTAAAATCTTGGCTAATAGGATTAAGCACGGAGTAAACACACACTAATCAAACATGCGGGGGTAAAAATAGAAGCATACATGACAATATACTTAACATTAGGACCATAATAGATTTTATAAATACAACTCGAAATGTGCTATGGTACTTTTCGACCAGGAGAAAAGCTTTTGACAGATTAGAACATAATTATACACAAAAAGTACTGGAAAAATTTGGTTTTGGGACAAATTTCCTGAATTGGACTAATATAATGTACAATGAAATAACTGCAAATGTACAAGTAAATGGGGCGAAAACCCAAACAATTAATATACAACGATCAGTGAGGCAAGGATGCCCACTATCAATGCTATTATATGTAATAGCAATTGACATTCTGAGTATAAGAATCAGAAATAATACCAATATCAAAGGATTAAAAATTCCTAACTTAAGAGGAATTTAAAATGCTACAACACGCAGATGATTGTACCAACTTTATTAATGATCCAAATTCTTTAATCACTTACAAAAAGAATACGAGGCTTTTGGGAAAGCATCAGGATCGAAAATAAATCCTGATAAAACGGAAATATTGAAAATAGGAAACTGGAGGGGAAACATCCCTGGTTTGCCTCCTCACTTAACAAAAATTAGAGTGAAAGCCCTGGGGATCTTCTTCGGGGCCAATGAAGAAAAAGAAAACTGTATAAAAGTTAAAAAGAAAATAAAAGAAGTAATAGATATCTGGGCCCTAAAGCCGCTTAGTCTAATGGAACGTTCACAGGTTGCAAAAACATATGTATTCAAATTTGACATACTTAATAAACTCTGTGGACATTAACAATAAAACACTAGCAACAATAGATAACGAAATAATAGACTACATATGGAATTACAAAACACATCACATAAACAAGGAAACTTTATATAGAGCTAAACTAAAGGGGGGCTTAGCCTTACCTACCCCCCCCCCCTTAATAAAGTTTAAAACAATCTTAAATAGGTTAAAAAGATTAAGCGCAACACCACAAAAACCATGGGAGGCATTATACAATTTTTGGCTAGGATTTGGAATGCGAAACAAACAAGAAATATACACAAACAACAAACTAGTGAAAAAATTAGATGCACCACACTTATATAGGGGGATTAAAGATATTTTATATAGGTATAGGGACAATAAGGAATTATGGGTACTAGGAAATGACAAAACATGGCTGGCTTTTAGAAGAATCAAGATCTAATCAAATTACAGTGGAACCCCGCTATAACGCGACAATCGGGGTCCATGAAATTGGATCGCGTTAAAATCGGGGTCGCGTTAACGCGGGGTTATACAGTATTTTTTAAGAATTCCAACAAACACCGAATTGGCGAATATACGTGTACTCGTGTCTAATGTAACAAATCTGAGTATTATCGGACGAACATTAAATGGAATGCAGTATTAAGATTTATTAAGAAAATGTGGACGGATTATATATTTATTGGTTATTACTTTGCGTTTGATAGTTTTACTAATTTTCATTGTTTTTCCCCAGAAAATACACGTTGATCGACAACACCCCAACTGACGTTATATAACGAATAGGGAGGGTATTAACATCGTTTACTATCGTGCCGTCGTGGCACGCCGTTCGTCCATAATGCATGCAATTCATTGGAAGATGGCACAGATTTAAAATCTTAAATAATTTTGTCCAAGCTCGTTGTGTCTGAATTTAATGTCCAATATATAGAATGTACAGAGTATTAACACCGTTTACTTACCGTCTGATATAGTACCGTCATAGCATGCAGCTAATCCATAATACCTGTTCCTAATTCCATTGCAAAAACTGCAAACGTAATTAAACTATTCAATATTTTTGTCACAAATCATTATGTCTGAATTCAATGAGAAAAATTAACAGAAAATTAGGTTACGAATGACGAAGCAAGTGTACGTTCATTACGTTCCAGGGTCTATGAACGGTGTCTATACAAATTGTAAACTTGATTTTCCGTAACGGTAAAATATTCTTTTTTTATATACAAAAATAGGAAAGTAATGACGAGTTCATTAACAAACACCATTCACATAAACTCCGAGAACTAAATCCTAACACGCGCGTCTGTAATGGTCACGCGCCACTGATATAAAGGTCCCCCCCCCCCCCCCCCAGCTGTATGCATGTACAATTTCCAGCTAACAAAGCCGACACTGTTTACTAGTCAAATGATTTCCTCTAATAACGCCGCCAAGCCCAGAAAACATATTGGCGGCTTTCGCTTTTTGATGTTTGTTGAATTGTGAGAATCTTGTATCAACCACTACATTGTCGGCTGCTTTGTTGTTTATGCAGTTCAAGAATACGTGTCTTTACTCTTGGATTAATAATAAGTTTATTTCCGATGTTTATTTAGGCACAACAATTCAAGGACCTGGTGAAATTAATACATTTCAGAAGCCGCGTTTTACACACTATTTCTCGTACTTTATCGTATTATATATTGTATTATATTAGAATTCATCCACGATCTCTTCCCCAAAATCATAATAAATTTTTTTTGCGCAAAGTGCATTGAACGACTTACGTTTGTATTGCTTTTCCGTAATGGTAAAATATTTATGAAGAGAAAGACGGGGGGAAACTAATAACCATTTCATAAGCAAACGCAATACACATGTAAAACCCGAGAACTAACTGCAGTAGGTCTACAATGGTCACAAGTCACTTTTATAATTGTTTTTAAAGTTGAACGCATGTCAATTTCATACCCTCTAAATTTCCAGCTAGTAAAGCAAACATTATTTACTCGTCAACTGATTGCGTCTAATAACACCGCCAAGCCCAGAAAAACATGTTGGCGGCTTTCGTTTTTTGATGTTTATTAAACTGAGAAGCTTTTATCAACCACCGCATTGTCTGTTGCTTGGTTGAATGTGTACCTAAGAAGAAACATACGTCGGCTATTGTTAGAGCAACGATCGTATACAGAATTATTCGAAGAATACCACAAAGACCACACATCATGTTTATTTTGGCATAACACTTAAAAAAAAATTGTAAAAAAAAAAAAAAAAAAAAAAAAAAATAAAAAATCGTGTGCGAATAAATATACGAAATTTCGGGAGCCACGCCGCGACCGCGTTATATCCGAATTCGCGTTATGGCGGGGCGCGTTATAGCGGGGTTCCACTGTATATCAAAGGTACAATTACAACACCCTTCTGTTAACTGGGACAGAGTTTGGAGGCATTGGTCCGGCATTAACTCGTTTAAGGTACAAAGTATCGTGTACACGTACCTCCACAACGCCTGGCTAACAGGCGAAGTGGCAATTCAACGAAGATTAATAAGGACCCCTGTTAGTTGCCCTCTATGCAAAAATGCCCCGTATACAAAAAACCACACAATTACAAAATGCGACAAAACAAAGGAAGAAAGGATCAAACTAATAATGGAAATAATGAAGGTAGACAAATATGACAGACGCCAACTACTGTTCCTAGACGGAAACTTTAATAAACAATTGGTTAGACAAATTACGGACAAATACTTATAAGATGTGGCTCAATAATGAAGGTTAGGGAACCATTTTTAAAATTAAATTTTTTTTTTTTTAAATTTAAAAAAAACAATTTTTAGCATATGAATAATACTGTTGTGAGGGGTTAGTACACATGAGGACACCACAGGGCTAAATCACAGGGCGCTACGCGAAGTGAGCAGGCCTGTGGAAGAGTTTGGAAAACACCACCCAAATTTAAACTATGTAAATAATTTACTTTTATTCCATTCTCTTCTCTAAATGCACACGATTTTTTCTCTGGATTCTAAATCCATGCTTTATCTGTCATGACTATCTCCCGTAATAGTCATGACTCCCACTTAAGGGAACTTAAACATTTTCGAACTCTTTCTTAATTTTAATTATAATAAATAATTAAAGGCCGGACAAATTGAGACAGGAACTGTGCAACTAAATTTGCACTGGTCCTGCCTCAAGGCAGACGAGCCTAGGGAAACAAATAAATTAATAGATAAATTGAAGTACACTAAAATATTCAAAAAATAATACACTTCAATTTATACAAAATTCAAAATTTAAAATAAACTAAAAACTAAAAAAGAATAAATGTCTTCATTTTGAAAAGACAAAAGTAAGACAACTGGTATAATTTGAAAGAAATGGCTTTCCTTTACAAAAACACAAGGTACATACCTTAATAGCAAACACACATATAGCATTAACACCAATAGCAAACACAAGGAAGTAGGCGACCATTAGCCATGGTCAAGAGAAAAGAAAAGTAGACTACTAGAGTGGGTAGATCAAGTCCCAACTAGTAAGGATTTACTGAAAAAAACACTAGGGAAACTTAAATACCCCAAATCAAATATATAACCCCGATGGGGAAAAATTAAATGGGAATTAAATAAATATAAAAAACAACAAACAACAACTTGGGGGACTACAAACACACATAAAAACTTTTTACTTTTTTTTTATTGGGGGGCATCTGTCTGGTACCCCCTCCCCCCAAAAAAAGTAATCAATTCAATTGGAAATGTACTTTAGATTATACTCTTGGATTAACTTGAATCAACGCTGCACACAGGTAAAGGTTACTTGTCGAGCTGTGCTCATAAAGTACAAAGTACTTAGTACTTTGATCAACGCAAATTGTGCGCTTTCCTAGTATAGCTAGGAAAAATTATTTGCTTTATTTATCTGTTTCAATTTTCATTATAACCTTTATTTCAGCACCCTTATAGTTTAATTTTCATTTTCAAATTGCACCTTTTCATTATATTTATAAATTTCCCGCCAAATCTTACGAACGGTAATTGACTGACTGGAAATGGAATCCCTCAATGTAAAAGAGAGGAAATACAAGATCTCGGACTTTTTTAATACAGTCCTAGAAGGAGAAGTAGGGAGCAAGAGATTGGTGATCTATCATCGTGAAGGATGCCAGACCTTAGATTTTGGGGATAGCACCTCCTTCCCTCGTCAGACTGAAGTACTGACTGAGCTAGAAATACTGGGAACAAAATTGGCAGATATAGACGCTTTACAGTATGGTGGCCGGAACAAATATATATTGTATCCCAAAAGCGAAAGACCAATGTTAAAGCAGAAAGAAATGACAATATGTGGTCAGAAAATGGTCATCACAGATACAGAACCAATAGTTAGGCTGATTGAACCAACGGTTATAGACGTGACAATTTCTGGATTACCACATGAAATTTCGACAGAAGCTGTTATGCACAAACTCATGACACAGTATGGCGTCCACACTGGCCACGACATGCCAGCAGCCTGCTGGGGTCATAAAGATGTCAAAAGCGGAGAGCGAATCATCAAAGTGGCTACAGAACAAGTGAAGAATATCCCTCCATACTTTTATACACTAGGATTCTTATGCCGATCCTGGTATAGGGGATGCGAGAAAGTCAGACCTTGCCCCAGATGTAAGGTGATTGGTCACGGGGCAAAGTTCTGCACTGCAGAAAGGAAACAACGAGACCCTACCTCATATGCGGCTAGACTAATATCCAACACAGGGAAGAACCAATAGAATAATCAAGAAACTGAACAAGATGGCCATGAAGACCCAGAAAATCCAGTTGATCAACATAATGGGGAAAGACAACAACCACTACAACAACAACAACAACAACAACAACCCAGGAACTACAAACTGAAAGACAAGAGACGATGATAGCGCAAGACAGTGGCTTCCAAATGCCAAAAAAAAAAACTACGAGAAGGGAAACCCCTACGGCATCGCTAAAGACGGGAAACAGATTTGCGGTCTTAACAATCGACGAAGATGAAGACAATTTAAAAGAACTAAATGTACAGCCTTTGGAGAGTGAGGAGGAAACCTCATTGACAAGGACAATAGCTTCAGTTCCGGTGCAAAGAGAAGAAATCTCAGAGGACGGAGAAGAAATCTCAGGGGACGGAGAAATAGTAGAGGAGGTGATGAGCGATATACAGCCTCTCGAGGCCACCCCTCGCACCTCCACCCCCCTGAAAACGAGACAAAGAGAAAAACTTAAGATCCCGACAACCCTATCGGACTCTTCAAAAAACCATGGGGAAACCCAAATCACAGGAACGTCCAAGAAGGAAACAGACTAAACATAAAAAAACGAGAACCGCTGATTGAAGCCAATCTGAGGAATCATCAATATCAAATGAAGACGAAATTGAAATGGAAGACGAACAAACGAATGACCACGAACAATCTGATGACCAAGGAACGGACAAAATCGAGAACGACCAGGAAAATACGACAGAGACAAACGTGAAGGAGACAACAGACACTAGGGAACTGACGGACGGGGGACCAATGCCCCCCACACCACCCTTATAATATTACCAATAAACAGATAACATTTATTATGTACATCTTAATACAAAAAGCCACCTGGACTTTAAAATGGAGGAATTAAACCTTCATATCGCATCAATTAATGCTAATGGTTTAGATAATGGAAAAATTGCACGACTATTAAAATTAGATCAGGACATAATACTAATTCAAGAGACACACAACAAACTTACACAAAACATGATATTCACTTTAGAATCAAAAATGGATGCTATAGTAGTTAATAGTCTAGCAAAAGACACTGACACAAAGGCGGGAGTGACAATAATTATTAGGACGAAGGCTAGGCAAAATTGGGAAGTTCAAAAAATAGATAGTACTCTAGAGGGAAGGGTCATACATATAAAAAATGATAAATTACATATTTTAAATATATATATGCCCCTGCTGAGAGAGAACGTCACAAATGACTTTATAAAAAATTTAAATAAATATCTAAACAAATTCACACCACAACATCTGATTATGGGGGGTGATTTTAACTGGGTGGGAGAAAATGTAGACAGAACTGATAAACTTACAACTCATGATTTACATGCCATGGCGACTATGGGAAAATTAATAAATACTCATAAACTAACTGATGTGTATAGAAACCTTAACCTGTTAAGAACAGAATATACACATGAATATATTAGAAAAGGAAAATACAATGAATACAAGGCAAATAGAATAGATTCTATGTTTCAGATTTCGACCGAAAAATATACAAAAAAGCGGAAATTTTAGATTACAAACTTTCGGATCATAAATTAATAACTCTGGAAATAGTGATCAAAAGTAACAGGTGGGGTAAAGGAATATGGAAAATAAATAATTCTTTAAGATTAAGTACTAGTTCAAGAAATAAAAGTTGAGATTCCAAAAATAATTAAAATTCCAATGGAACAAAAGATACTGATATAGCAACTGATTGGGACACTTTTAAACAAAAAGTTAAGAAAATTGCTATATATCACTCAACTAAGCGTAAGCGAATCCAAAACATTAAAAAAAACTTCAATGTAAACACGTTATAAATGCAGACTACACATCTTTAAGGGATAAGGAGAACTGCTCCAAATATTTAGAACAGAAGTTTTGGAAACCAGAGGGAATGAAATAAGGGCGGGTAAATTCCACCATATATACACGCAGGCAAAGGAAATGTATAAAAGGGAAGAAATGAAAAGGGGAGGGAATAAAGCACTAGACACGTTAATAATAGAAGGGAAATAACTACTAAAGCTGCAGTTATGAGCGAAATTCAAAACTATTACAAAACACTATATACCTCTCAATGCATAGACACTGACACTATTACAAACTCTCTGAACTCAATACAATGTGAGATGATTTCATCTGAGCACAAGTCACGGTGTGATGCAATCATTTCTGTGGACGAAATGCAACCCACAATTAAAGAACTTGCAAAAAATAAAGCTCCAGGCAGAGATGGCCTCACCGCGGAATTCTACAAGAAATTCCAAAGTGAGGTGGCGCCAATCCTAGTGGATTTATGTAATAATATACTTTTAAAAAATGACTAAATCCATGAGGGAGGGACTGATTACTATTATTTATAAATTGAAAGGGGACAGATCGGACTTAAAACTGGAGACCTATCTCTCTCCTTAATACTGACTACAAAATTTTGAGTAGGATTTTAGCTAAGAGAATAAAAAAAACTGGATAAACACCATAGTAAACACTAACCAGACATGTGGAGGTAAAGATAGATGCATACATAACAATATACTTAATATTAGGACAATAGATTATATTAAAAATTCTAATAAGAAATGTGCTATGGTACTTTTCGATCAAGAGAAAGCCTTTGATATACTAGAACCCAATTATACCCAAAAAGTACTTGAAAAATTTGGTTTTGGAAAAAAAATTCAAAACTGGACAAAAATCTTGTACAATGACATATCTGCAAAAATACAAGTAAATGGAGCAGTTACGGAAAAATTTGAAATAAATAGGTCAGTGAGGCAAGGCTGCCTACTGTCCATGCTATTATACGTAATAGCAATAGAAATACTGAGTATTAGAATAAGAAACAACACTAATATTAACGGCATTAAAATTCCAAACTTAAAGGAGGAATTTAAAATGCTACAACATGCTGATGATTGCACAAACTTTATAAATGATCCAAATTCCTTTAAATATCTATAAAAGGAATATGAAGAATTTGGAAAAGCGTCTGGATCTAAAATAAATCATGACAAAACAGATTTTATTAATAGGAAACTGGAGGGGAAACCACCCAGGTTTACCCCCCCCCCCCAATCTAATTAAAAACAAGGTAAAAGCCCTGGGGATATTCTTCGGGGAAAAATGAGGAGAAAGAAAACTGTACTAAAATAAAAACAAAAATAAAAGTAGTAATATATATCTGGGCCCCTGTGCCACTTAAGTCTAATCGAACGTTCACAGGTTGCAAAAACATATGTATTCAAATTTGACATATTTAGTAAACACTGTGGACATAAAAAACAAAACACTAGAAACAATGGATAATGAAATAATAGATTACATATGAAATTACAAATTACATTATATACATAAATCAACTCTATATAAGACAAAACTAAAGGGGGGATTAGCCTTGCCAAATCCGCTCTTAATAAAACAAAAGCATACTAAATAGGATTAAAAGAATTAACAGTACACCCCCAACACCTTGGGAAGCACTGTACATTTTTTGGCTAGGTATAGGTATGAAACAGACACGACATCTACATGAACAACAGATTAGTTAAGACATTAGAAACACCACACTTATATAGGGATATAAAGGGTTTATTATATAGGTATAGAAATAATAAAAAAACTATGGGAACTTAGTAAGGACGACACTTAAAGACTGATTTTGAATGAAGAAACTTTAAAAAAACAAAAATAAAATAGAACTAGACAATCCATCAGTAAACTGGGATAGGGTGTGGAGGCATTGGTCTGACGTCAACTCTTCAAAGATACAGAGCATGCTCTATACGTATCTTCACAACGCCTGGCTAACAGGCAAAGTGGCAGTTAGAAGACGCTTGACAAAGACAAATAAATTGCCCACTATGCAAGAAAGTCACATATACCAAGTACCACACAATTACTCAATGTGACGAAACAAAGGAAGGAAGGATTAAACTAATTATGGAAATAATGAAGATCGACAAATATGACAGACGCCAACTACTGTTCCTAGACGGAAACTTTAATAAACAATTGGTTCGACAAATAACGGACTTTATTACGGATACTTTAATAAGATGTGGTCCCCTAATGAAGGTTAAGGGAATACAAACACATTCAAAAATTTAATTCATTATTTAATAAAAAAAAAAAGAAGAATATATATATTTTAATGGGTAAAGTACATATGAGGACACTGCAGGGCTATATCACATGGCGCTACGCGAAGTGAGCAGGCCTGCAGAGGAGTGTGGAAGAAAAACCCTATTAATTATAATTATTAATTATAATTATTAACTTACATAAATTACATTCTTACTTTCAATTTTTCTTATTATATAAACCTTTAACATTTATGCAAGACTCTTTTACACTCTCTGGAATCTCTTTCCATGCTTTTTCTGCCAAGACTGCATCCTACAGCAGCTTTGGCTCCCAAATTTTGGGAAAGATAAACCCTTTTGGAACATTATTTAGAGATTAAAAAATAAAAAATGGCCGAACATATTGAGGAAGGAACTGTACAGCCAAATAAACTTGTACAGTTTCTATCTCAAGGAAAACGGACCAATCAAAATAACTAGATAAATTGAGACTCGCATAAAAAAAATGTAAATAACGCACCTCAATTTATACCAAATTCCAAATTTATACTTGAAAATCCATAAATAATTTTATACATAAATTGAATAATTATTTTCTTCTATTTGGTGAAGAAAAATGACAGATAGGACAACTCGTATGATTTGAACAAGGCTATCCTAAACACGTATACAAGTATATAATATACTTCTATAGCAACCACACAAATAGCACCATACTTGTAGCATACACCAGGATAAAAGGGACCACTAGCCATGGTCAACAAAAATTAAAAGTTTCCTTCTAGAGTGGGTAGATCAAATCCCAACTAGAAAGGACCACTTTTTTTATAATACACTAGGGAAATAATAAATACCCCTTATCAAACTATATTATAACCCCGATGGGGAAAACTAAATGGGGAATTTAGAAGTAAAGAATGAAAACAAAAACAACATAAAAACACTTGGGGGAACACACATACATATAAACTTTCATTTTTTTTTATTGGGGGGGGGGGCATCTGTCTGGTGCCCCCCCCCCCCCAAATTAAAAAATGAAAACATCAGTGAGACATGGACGTCCACTATGCTATGTAATAGCTAGAGAAATGCCAAGTATAAAAAATACGAACAAGCCAAGGGATTAAAGTTCTAAACATCAAAGAGGTGAAATGCTACAACGTGCAGATGATTGCACTAACTGTATAAAAGATAAAAATTCCTATAAAGAATTGTTACTATACGAGTGTTGTACAAGTTCGGTGTATCTATCCTTATTTACCATCTTTTTAATTAATTTGGGTTATTCATCCTTATCTTAATGCTTTTAATGATTGTAAGTATTTCGTTCCGATACTTGTATAATCTCCCTAATTTATTTTACTAGGTCGACTGCTCTAGGCGGGATCTGTACATAGACACATACAGACACATATATATATACACATATATACACATAATTTTAAAGATAAACGGATGGAAATACAACTTTTAAACAGTCCTTTTCAGGTGACATCGTTTGCTCAGTTCTACTGTTTGGAATTTCGTTGGTGTTTATTTGACGTTCTTTTTGGGAATCTGAATAAATAAACAACGGACACTATGCAGACACAATTATGAAAACCAATTTACCGTTGGATACGACGTTACGTGTTAAAATTCCAAAGACTATTACTAGTTTCTTCATTTTACGATAATATGACCATACGGCCTGAAAGAAAATGGATGTTCCTGGATGAACTTCAATAATTCAATAGAATTTTGCAAATATATTATGTTTGCATCAAAATGAAGTCCTTGATAAAATATTTGTATCTTTTCTAGATTTAGGCTTTTTTATATAGATTTTAATTCTAGAGCAGATTGTTATATGTAGTAACATGAATTCACTCATTGACGTTATGCGAACAAACACTGCAAATATATACAACCCATCTTTACGGTCCAGCAAAATACAATTGGTTTTACAAAGCCCAAAATTTGCCCAATGCTAGAAGATTATATGCAAGGAGATGCACTCTTACATCAGCACACTTCATTTCAGCTCCATGGCTTCTCCGGTTTAACTTCACAGCTACTACGATTAATCCCTGTAGTTGGCCTTTGCGTTTGAACCCCCATCGACTTCGATCACTCCAATAACTTGGAACGCTTTGGTCAATCTAGCCACCGAGACGCTTCACATTCGGGACGCTCTTCATGTGGTTGGCTTTTCAGTTTATACAGCGTCGATCTCCATCACTCCGACAACTTTGAACACCCGGATCATTCTAGCCACCCTGGACACAAAACAGCTCTACACATTCTGGACGCTCCGGAAACTTAAGACTACACAGGTATAGACTGGACAAGACCGGACAATACAGACTCTGGCCAGCTGAAAACGTCCAACACTGTACTATACAAGACACAAAAAAAAGTAATAACCTTATACACGCTAAGTTATATAGATTATGTACCGGCACAATAATTACAAAACAAGTTCCGACATAAACCTAACCCTGCTAGACAAGATTCCTACTGTAGTAAAAAAAAATGTAGCCTTAAATTACCAATAGAAATTCCTTGTTAAGTCGTACACACGAATATACACATGTGCATTATACTGTCTAAACCAGAGCTACGTAGCAAACATACAAAATGGTAATAGACCTGGTAGTACAATATCTATATCTAGTTTACTTAACAATAATAAATTTACCTCTACACCTTTAGATGTGTAAGTCCTGGTAGTAGTCGGCTGACAGACACGACAATCCGTATTGTACAGAGCTTTACCTGCCGTGAGGTATTTATACACAGATATCGTCTGTACACTGAAAGCATTTGCTTCTTCTCATCGAAAGCACTTCACACGTGCGGCATAGGATTGACAGAACTCTTTAATGTGTGATACGACACAATATACATTAATCACTCTCAGGTATCGTTGTACATCACTAAACGAATCTCGGGTACATGTATTTAATAAAATAAAAGGGTTTATACAATTCCGTGACAGTAACTGGGTGGGATATTACATATATGCGACATGATGTCCCAGTGCTGGGCATCACTATTAACTGCCACAATGCACACAT
Source organism: Unio pictorum (assembly GCA_030141615.1). Lineage (NCBI taxonomy): Eukaryota > Metazoa > Mollusca > Bivalvia > Unionida > Unionidae > Unio > Unio pictorum. The sequence continues at coordinate 3,965,331 of JARLTB010000128.1, read as the reverse complement.
TGTAGCTATTTATGACTAAAAACGTGTTAAAGCCATGTTAAAAATCCACAGCACACACACAAACTTTTTTGTTTGTTTGATTAGGATTTTTAACTTAGCTTTAACAATTGTTTAGTCATATCGCTATGATGTCTGCAGTGAGGCAGCTAATAGTGATGTCTAGCACTGGGGCATCATGCTTTAGACAGGTAGCATGATGACCCACCGAGTCACATTATCCTGACACCAGGCCGACCAGTCCTAACACTAACCTCTTAACGCTGAGCACCAAGCGAGGCAGCTGTTTGTACAATTTGTGTAAGTCTCTGGTATGACTCGGCCGTGGATCTAACCTACGACATCCCGCTTTCGCGGCGTTCGCTCTAAGCAATAAACCACCGGAGCGGTGATTACATACACACACACGCACGCACGCACACACACACACGGGATCTTCTATACTCTTTAGGAATCTTCTGTGCTAGCATTAAACCGAGTTAAGATTAAGTATGACTTTAACATTTGTCCAGTAAGATTATAGCAGATAACTTTTCCGAAGACAAATGGTTTAAAAGTTTAAAACATAATCATTATAAATATTGTGGGTTTTTTGGTGACTATCCCGAAGAAGGGCATTTCTCGTTTTGTTGTCTTTTCTCAGTAAACCATGAATAACATCGTCAGATTATTGTTTCTCATTCTCGTGCAATTGCGACATCACACTCGTGACCAACTCTTTCTGACTCTTTCACTCCTTAACATCCGTTTTAAATTCAATATTCTCTTTTTGTAAATTTCTTGCGTACTATACAACAATGTATTGTGACACAGGACTCGTGATGTGTACCAGTGTGCATGTTTGTCATGAGTGAATGAGCAAGTGAGTGGTCGATCGATGTGCATGATTCCCGTGCTTCACGGGATACTAACACGACCAGTGATTGAATAGAATTTGGAAAGAAGTATTCCCATCGAGTCTCGTAAAGTATGATTTGTGTTTTTCTGTGATAAAATTATAAATCATGGTATGTGGTTCGTGCATTGTATTGAATTTGTCTTGTTTTCTTACCATTTCATCTCACAATATATCACATAATCAACAAGCCAGTTATATCATCTCAAACCGAAATCAGACGAAGCTCACACTATATTCTCTCTCTCTCTCCTCTCTCTCTCTCTCTCTCTCTCTCTCTCTCTCTCTCTCTCTCTCTCTCTCTCTCTCTCTCTCTCTGCAGTTAACTAAGTTTTCTCACTTTGAGAGAGATAGAGGTAGAGGGGGAGAGAGGGCCTCTTTTTATTTTTGTTTTCTTTTCTTAATTCACTTTGTCGAATTTTGACAATCCATTACCTTATCAAAGACATGTAATCTCGCCTAAAATTGTCAAAGAACATTTGGAAATATAATTTATTTTGAATTCATAAGAATCTTTATAAATTAATTTATTGAGATGCCACAGGCTATAAATATAAATACGTGTTTAAAGGACTATTTGTTACGGAAAAAGAGGATGTGTGTATCTGTTATATATTTTATAGAAACCTTGTGGCATCACACTCCAGTTACTTTTAATATTGAATGGGCGAATGCTTTGCGATTACATATTTAGGTCGAACCTTTATTCAGGGGTATGGAAAAATTCTCCAGATTTGTTCCTTATAAGCAACACGTAAGTCACCGTCATACGATTTGAAAAGTAGAACGGACTTGTTAAATATCTTTCAATAGCCTTTGAGGTTCTTTTTTGCCGTGTAATAAGTATTTCATTTTTTAATTGCTCAAGGAATTACTTTATATTTGTTATGCTGGTTGACAAATGATACGTAAATGTAAACAAACTGATCTCCAACAAACCACTACAAAATTTGAGGACTGACTCTGTCTTAACAACCATCAGCTGATCTGCCATTGAATTAGGATGATGTCATCAGCTGATATGCCATTGAATTAGGATGATGTCGTCAGCTGATCTGCCATTCAATTAGGATGATGTCATCAGCTGATATGCCATTGAATTATGATGATGTCATCAGCTGATCTACCATTCAATTAGGTTGATGTCATCAGCTGATCTGCCATTCAATTAGGATGATGTCATCAGCTGATGTGCCATTGGATTTGGACGATATAATCAGCTGATCTGCCATTGGATTTGGACGATGTCATCAGCTGATGTGCCATTGGATTTGGACGATATAATCAGCTGACCTGCCATTGGATTTGGACGATATAATCAGCTGATCTGCCATTGGATTTGGACGATATAATCAGCTGATCTGCCATTGGATTTGGACGATGTCATCAGCTGATCTGCCATTGGATTTGGACGATATAATCAGCTGACCTGCCATTGGATTTGGACGATGTCATCAGCGTATGACTATCATTTAAAAACGCATCTGAATCCTAATGGCAATTGTTCGGTTCTAAAAGCCATAGACTGGGATAATGTCATCATTTGATAGACTAGCCATAGACTGGGATAATGTCATCATTTGATAGACTAGCAATAGACTGGGATAATGTCATCATTTGATAGACTAGCAATAGACTGGGATAATGTCATCATTTGATAGACTAGCAATAGACTGGGATAATGTCATCATTTGATAGACTAGCAATAGACTGGGATAATGTCATCATTTGATAGACTAGCAACAGACTGGGATATTGTCTTTCTTTCTAAAATCTATTTTTTGGGATAACGCATTTACATCGTTTTAAAAGCAATAGACTGGGGTAATGTCATCATTTGATAGACTAGCAATAGACTGGGATAATGTCATCATTTGATAGACTAGCAATAGACATGGATAATGTCTTTCTTTCTAAAAATCTATTTATTGGGATAACGCCATTTACATCCTTTTGAAAGCAATAGAATGAAATAGATTTCATCAGTTGATAGATTAGCAATAGACTGAGATAATGTTTGGTTCTAAACGCAATAAACTGGAATCACATTATGTTATTCTAAAATCAATAGTGGGATAATATAATCAATTGATAGGCTATTATTCTAAAACTGCTAAAAGATTATTTTCAGGCAATTTGCGCTCATTTGCACGTTTGCTTTTAGAAGGAGAATGTCTTAGCTATATGTCCACATTCAGAGAACATCATGTTTACAGTCATTTTGAAGAGATTTGAATCGGAAATTATGTGCATCTGATTTTTCTATTTTGAGAACTTTCTATTCTGTTACCACCATAACCAGTATTGCACCGGTGTCTTATAACAAGACTAGATCGATATACGGTTATGCAGCTTGTATCTCGGCATGATTATTTTGTCTGTGATTATAACCAGGTTGTTTTTTCTATAGCAAATATGCACAACCCATTGAAATATTGTATGTATGTATGTATATATGTATGTATGTATGTATGTATGTATGTATGTATGTATGTATGTATGTATGTATGTATGTATGTATGTATGTATGTATGTATGTATGTATGTATGTATGTATGTATGTATGTATTTATGTATGTATTTATGTATGTATGTATGTATGTATATACACACACACACACATGCAAGCAAGCACGCACGCAGACACGCGCACACACACAAGTGTGTATGTATTTATGCATGCAGATATGTATGTATCTTTGGAAAGCTTACTAGCATATAAAACTTGCTGAGGTCAAGCTCACTGAAAAAATTAACTTGCTCTCAATTAAAATGCGGCATTTTATTAATGAAGGGCTCAGTAATAAGTTTTGTAAGTATAACAAATTGTCTCCAAATCTGACACCACAATGAAAGAGTGGCCGTTCTGGAAGCATGACTTAAGTATATTTTAAATTTAGTTTGCGATGAAAATATTGTATAGTCAGGGTATAAGACGATCTAGAACGGAGATTAAATTAATTTTGTCCATAATAACCACCACCTCTCTCTCTCTCTCTCTCTCTCTCTCTCTCTCTCTCTCTCTCTCTCTCTCTCTCTCTCTCTCTCTCTCAAATATAAACAGTTTAATGAGCATGAATATCATATTTACATGTCAATTATACACACCATACCAACCACCAAGCAAAGGTAACACGTTTCTAGCAACTAAGGATTAGATTCTATTTGGTCGGTTGTTCTTCACCAATGCAGAGAATCAATTAAAAAAAGTGTTCTCCATGGTATAGCAGTGTTAGGGACCAGCTTCGCACTGCTAAAAGACATCGCCGAAAAGCAGAGAGGCTTTGGCTCACTATTCATAAACAAATCTATGTAGCCGCTAAGAAGAACGTCACAAACATAGTGCATTTAGCCAAATTATCCCACTACAGTACTAAGGTCACGGAGAGTTCCAGCTGCAAAGAGATCTTTGAGATAACTAACCAACTAATGTCAAGGAACAAATGTACACCACTTCCAACAACCTTCTATCCAGTAGACCTGCAAATTTCTTCCGTGACAAAGAACAAACCATTAGAGATTCGCTTGACAACACAATTTCAATTGACTCGTCACCATACAGGTATGATACAGAATTTCAGCGACAACCATTAGGTGCATTTTAACCTGTCTCTATTGATTTAGTACTGACAATCGTGATGAAAGAGTGCACCAAAGTCTTGTGAACTTGTTCCAATTCCGACATCACTGTTGCTTGAGTGTTTAGACCCAATATTGCCTTCACTAACTAATATTATTAATATATCGCTCTTCCGTTGAAAAATGTCTTCCGATCCAAACATCAAATATCGGATGAAGATTTTCAGGAAATCAAAACGATTTAATACGAGAAAATCCTGTTTAATCAAAATCTGTATCTAGCATAAATCGCAATAATACTATCGGGGCCCATATCTCCGTTGAAAAATGTCTTCCGAACCAAACATCAAATATTGGATGAAGATTTTCAGGAAATCTTAACGATGTAATACGAGAAAATCCTGTTTAATCAAAATCAGGTAAACTCCGTTTATAGCCACTGTAAAGAATTTTGCGAAAAATATTTAAACGAATAACATATATATAATGAATGATGAAAATATCGCCGAATTGAAAACCGAACTTGATCGTTTACAACATCTCCACGTCAGTACCACGTTTACCAGTACTTTTATCGACGACGAATAGAAGAAAATCACTTCCGCGGCACGATTAGGTTTTCCCACATAAATCTGAGTACCGGGTAATGCAAATTATCGCCAGGGAACGAAATCGAATCGTGTACAAAAAAAAAACATCAGGAAAATTTCATCACGGTATCTACAGTTATAAGAGGAATTCTTAAACGGGTCTGGGATGTATTTAACGAAGAAGCTCTTGTAGATTCCAACGCGAAAGAATTCGATAATAAATTTCTCTGAGTGTAAGTTTTTCAAAGTCAAATTGATTTTTTTTAAATTTCATCAATGTCGAATAGGTTCCTTTGCAGGTTTGAAACGTTGATCTTGATTTTTCAAATCTTGATACAAAAAAATTCCACCTTTCGTTAAAATCTAAATCAAGTTCTAGTTGCGTTATCTCTGATTGTATTTTTTAATTCTCCGTGATAAGTTTTTTTTTTATGGTGCTCGGTTAATACCTTATTGTTATATTGCTGTTTTTTTAACCTCGGTCGCATACTGTTTTTTTTCTAAATCTGTTATGATGTTATGATATTCCTTGTTGGATTTTATAAACCTAAATATATAAATATCTTCTTGGAGTTTTCGTTTTTTCTCTCGGTAACGCTCTTTAGCTTCAATACTCCCTTAGAAGTTTGTCCCAAACATAAGATCCCAATAATAAGAGTAAACCAGACAGACAAAATATTAGATATTCTAACGAAATTGCATTATGTTTGTTAAAACGTTTGTATAATTTGTTTCTTTTGGAACCTTACAAGCCTTTGCCAATATTTAGAAATATATTTGTACATAATACACGTAGATAGGTATGTTGATTAGAACGAAATGCAGAGATAACTTTAATCTTTGATCACTAATTTATGACGGATGTTATTATTCTGTAATTCGAAAGATGGTAGATATCGATATTTGTGTCTGTAGATTAAGGAAATATTTCACGAATGAAGTAAAAATAGTGGGTGTTCAATAGTAGTGAAGCTTGGTCTGAATTTATGAACTTTTTTCAGGACACGGGTTAAATCTTTTTTTATAAATATATTTATCCTAGATAGATAAACATCCATGGTAGTTTGTAACTTATTTTTAATGGTAGCTTGTATAAAGTTTTCTTTATTTATGCCAGTGCAGTTAACGTTACTTAATTCCGGTTTTTACTCACCCATTCTAAAGCAATTCAACATTTTCAAAAGTGATTTATGGATGTGCCTGGTTGTAAAAAAGAACAATTCTGAGTTTTGGTATCTAGTTTAAGAGTATATCCCTAAAACTGTTTCTTTTTGTCAGAGTGTAAGAGGTAATGTAAACACTAATTATTACATATAAAAATTAACAGGTTCACAGAGAGAGAGAGAGAGAGAGAGAGAGAGAGAGAGAGAGAGAGAGAGAGAGAGAGAGAGAGAGAGAGAGAGAGAGAGAGAGAGAGTATACAATGTATCATTTCATCGATAAAAATGTTTCAGTTATACGTTAGATGTTCGGCATTGAATTCCCAAGATACAGAAAATAAAGAATTGTCTGAAGCTTGTTACATTTAACTAATAATAAAAAATAGACTATATCGTAAAAGTATAACTTCATTTGTTTTGTGTTATTTCTATATTGAGTAATGTTTAAAATCAATAAAGAATTGCTAATGCACAGAGTTGAGGTTCTGACGTCCTTCTTACAGTTCGAACTTTGTACCTCTTTGCACATTCTAGCAATGTAACACCCACATCGCAGGGGTGAATATGATGTATTAATATCGTTCTTAATTTCAGAGAGTTCTCCCATCAATAAATCGGCAATGACGAAAGAACATTACACAAATAAAATGACCAAAAATAATAAGTTTAGAGCCCATTGATAATTCGTTCCGCGAAACAACTTTTATGACAATTTTTTTTTATGTTCTAATTAGCTTTTCATAACCTCCTTCTCATTTCTTGCTATGAGAAGGAATTACAAGTAAGTTAAAGAGAGAGAGAGAGAGAGAGAGAGAGAGAGAGAGAGAGAGAGAGAGAGAGAGAGAGAGAGAGAGAGAGAGAGTGAGAGAGAGAGAGTTCAGGCTTTCTTAGAATAGTGTCGCCACGATGATGAAATACGTCTACATCTGTAATGAAAAACGAACATCCTGCAAACTTCTAAGTATGAGGGACTGACCTGGGCGATATAAGACTATTACTTATACTCATTTGGCGCAAGTCAGGACCAAATATGGTCATCCCTTAATATACTAAGCCAGCAGCGACGTCTGTTCATCATCAGATAAGAACCATTTTGTTTTACGTCATTAACAGAAGTTTACCCACTTTTAGTCACCGGGTTGGAAATCTGCCAATGTATAATCTTGAACCTTACAGCTTGCAGAATTATATTTATTGCTGAGTAAACTTTATATTTCTTGCTGAATTAGCGAAAGAGCCGTAACGAATAATGCCTTTAGTAACATCATACACTTATTATTCCACACAGCAATGTACATTAGTATAGCAACTATTTCATTCCATTAACATATATAGTTGTGCTTTAGAAATAAATGACTTAATATATTTTAGAAACTTACTTTAAAACAGATGAATAAAACATTACTTTAATACAATTTAAAGAAAATGGAAATCTTATTAATTTTACTAAAAAAATCTATCCTAATACAATTTTTGAAATTTAAATGAAATACACAGTATAGCTATATTAGTTATCTGTTTGTAAAGAGCATTTGTTTTAACTGTTCTCTGGATGTGATTTACCTTTTCCTTGTCACTTTTTTTTGTTGAGATTTTCCTTTTCTATGCCACATACATTGTGTGATTTTCATTTCGATTCTACCTCCGTTGTGCGATATTCCTCATGTTAAATTCTTTATTCGTCTTTATTTTATATGCTTTCCCGATATGCTCTACGTATTACATTTCAACTCGTTCCAGTATCCAAAATTTAATATTAAGCACACTTGACAGTTTACTATATATCGTCTTTATCGTCTATTCGATATTAAGAAATAAAATCAAATATTAAAAAGAAAATATCATTGAAATTATAAGCACATTAAAGAGATGAACAGAGAAGGATTTGAAATAAATGTCTAAAATAAATGGCAGAGATTCAAGTACGGAGCATCTAAAGACTCTATCAATCGTCTCAATTCTTTATAAGTACTTTTATGATTGTTTGGTTTTTTTATGGGTTAAAGCCATTTTTCAGCACAATATAGGCGGCCAGTATTAATGGTGGAAGAAGAAACCGGACAAACCCCGGAAAGAACCACCGACCCACGAGAAGCTACTGGCAAGCTTTCTCACATAACTACATTTGCCGAATCTTAGACTCGAACACACGCAGACAGGTGAGATTGCAGTTGTCCGTAACGGAAAGCGCTTTAGACTACTCGGCCACTTGGCGCCCCTTTACTTTTGTGATATTTGGAATCAACATTTTCTGAAATTTACTGAATTTACATGTATTAGTCTTTTCTTAGTTTGTGCATGTTTTTTTTTTCAGAATGAGCTAATTTTCGTTTGCTAACTTTTCTTGTGAACCAAAAATGTCATTATTACAACCCCTCCCCCAACTATATGCACTATAATATTCATACCGAAATATTAAAATGTAAATGTTGTTGAAAACTTTTATGTATTTTCAATCCACCAGTAATTCAAGCAAATGCAACGTTTGAAATATAGCACCCTGATCCACTATTAACACTGGTTAATATAAGGCTTGCTTGGTATTTTAGTAATAATTTACCTGTACTTTATTGTGGCTTGCTTGGTATTTTAGTAATAATTTACCTGTACTTTATTGTGGCTTGCTTGGTGTTTTAGTAATAATTTACCTGTACTTTATTGTGGCTTGCTTGGTGTATTAGTAATAATTTACCTGTATTTTATTGTGACAGAGTACAATGTAGAAAGTAATAGCACTATGTATGCTTCATTATTGTATAGTGAGAAAAGTAGCAACCTTAATTACACTTGATAACTCTTTAAGATTTTATAAATTAAAGTATATTTGAACATTTATAACTTTATTAGTATTGTGTTTTTGCAATTGTCTCGCATATTTTTGTATTAGGCAGAAAGGCGATCCGTTGTTTTTTTATTATTACGCTACACTGTAATTTCAACTCGAATACCGTTAAAGCAGTCAAAATGATGAATAATAATGACACGATAATAACAAGTGTAGAACTGGCATTTTTAACTTTAATTAGTCATAAAGTAACCATGTTTGTATGGGATTATTTATTATAGAAACAAAACAGAAGATGTAATATGCCTTTTGTACTCTTCTTGCTTTAAATGACAGAGGTAAGCAACGACGATAATTTTCCAATCTCTTTATTAATATATATATAGTTAAGTACTCAAAATACAACATCGCTTCCAACCGTCAAAGCGTCATCTAAATACTCTTTTTTGCATCTTGTCCGTAATTTATAAGCTCCAATTCCCAACATGAAAATCACAGAAATTGTACCCAAGAAAATTGCAATCCGTACAATGCTGCAAACGATGTCGCCTGAAAAAGACATAATGTCAATCTATTAATTGTTACCCTATAAAATATATTCTGTCACGTAGTATGATCTGCATGCAAACTGGATTGAAACGAATGACTACGTATCAAGCAATAATAAAAGCAACACGAGAACTCTGTAACCAAAGGTTTTAACATACTTTTGGGATATGGCTAACATAAAATATATTTTAAATTGACTTCTAGCATTACACAATGTGACTTATATGGGTTCGTTTCTAATGACTAACCGATCGACTATTAAAGTAAGTCTACAACGTACTAAAAATCTACCCACATCATTTATTACTAGATAGGACAGTCATACACACATATAAACAGGGTCATGGTCGTTCCGTACCCAAAAGAGTCGTTTCGTGCCCAAAACAATGGTCGTTTCATACTCAAATGAGTTGTTTCGTACCCAAGGTGCTGGTCGTTTCGTACCCAATGCTATAGTCGTTTCAAATGTAACTACAAATATCACAAAAATATATTTCATTGATATTTTCTACGTTGTTTTTTTCCTTTGTGATAAATATGCATATAATAATAATAATAATAATAATAATAATAATAATAATAATAATAATACTTTCTATACCTTAACGGGAATCATAATTGAAATGTTATCAAATCTTAAAATCCATGGATATCTAGTAAGTTTAAGCTTTCAAGCTTAATTCAATTTCACACGTGTTTGATTGTTTGTTTGTTTTTTTTTTTATTTATTTTGAAATAATTTAACTTTATCTTCGGAATTTAAAATTTGTATTTTCAGGCTCATATACTTTAGTATAAAGAGCATATGGCAAACTTGGAGTTATATACAATGAATTCAATTTATCATTAAGCCAAAAAGAATCAGTTAGCAAATTCATTCATTTGTTCTCACGGACGCATACGTTGTTACTAATTGTCCCTGCTCTCCATGTATGCATGTAATAAAACTCTAGAATGTACATTTCGGAATAATGTTAGTCTTTTGTTCTTTAAGAAACCTTTTCAAGCTATCCGTTCGTCTTACTGAGACATCTCATTCAGTCATTCTTTGGATGGTAATTTTCACTATTCTAATCGGGTAAAACTATATGCCGTATTACATAGGGTGCTGTATTGAAAACGTTTCAATAATGGCTAAAACAAAGCATGCATACATATCTTCGATTATTTAAAAAATTAAATGTTTTAAAACAACAATGTAAATATATTTAAGATGCAGAGACAAATTAAATCTCTCTCTCTCTCTCTCTCTCTCTCTCTCTCTCTCTCTCTCTCTCTCTCTCTCTCTCCCTCTCTCTCATTTATGTGGAGGATAACAAATGTGAGCATAAATGTGTACAAGTATGCCAATGCGATCGGTTGTCTCCCCACCCCCACCCCACCCTCTAATGGCTTGGTTGCCCGTATAGAATACCACGTTCAACATTTTTAAAAGCAGGCGACAAAAATTGAAAATAACACCAGTATTAGGTCTAGGAGAAGAGGGACAAACAACACTATTGTATCTGCATTCAGTCCCATTATCAAAAGATCGCAAAAATGTATATTAGTTTTGAGGGGATAATCATTTCTAAGTTATCGGACACGTTAGTCATTACTAAGACTTATACACAATTCCGCCCAACTTGGACCGAAAATAAGACAATTTAGCACAACGCGAAAGACAATTCGGCCCAACTATGCGATAGTTGTATACAGATATTTTATCATACAGCTTGTAGACACCATGTAAGTGTGTGTGTGTGTGTGTGTGTGTGTGTGTGTGTGTGTGTGTGTGTGTGAGTGTGAGAGAGAGAGAGAGAGAGAGAGAGAGAGAGAGACATTAAAATTGAAGCTGCATCGATTAATTGCTTTTGACACCCAAATTCACTAACGAGGCACACATCAATGTCGCTGACACGTTATCAATAAAAGTTACAAAGGAAAATGTTTTCAGATGATCAGGCGATGGGCTCTTGCACGTGCCCACAAAAATATAGGTATTCTGAAAATTTGACGTTTTAAACAAAAAAATACGAAATTTAAGCGACTAAATAAAATACAATGACTGTTGCCAGAACCTAAGGAATTAAGTCCAAGTAAAAGAGTCAGTGAAGAAGTGTACAAATTTATATCTGATCCCAAAAAGATGGAATCTTGTAAGACGAAAACTCCTTGTATGCAATGCAGTTTTGTCTGAAACAAACTCGTTAAAGCAGTCACGATCTATTAAATGACGCCGTGTTCTATATCAGATTATTTATGGGTTGAATATTCAAAATGTCTGATGTCGAAATGGAATTAATTAACAATGCATTTGCTTCACGTTAGTGAAATACATACGTTACCTAAACAGTACACGTGAGCGGACTCATCGCTTTCATCGGCTAAAAATGTTGTTTTCTATATATATATATATATGAGACTGCATATAAGTTCTGGCCATTTTAATTGCACACCAAAGTGTATATTTAAGTTGTTTGAATTTTCAAATATATTCGTGTTTACACTACGACACATACGTTACCATTCTACGTTACAAAACATTTTTAAAATACATGTGAGTTTTCTTTTTAAATTTCGTGAAAGCACTTAAGTATAAAAATGTTATTCGTTTCATCTTCTTATAAAATATAAATTAAGTCATAATGATTATATCAGAAATGATCATGTGAATAATGATGTTCAGCTGTCACATACAGGAGAAATAACTACAATGAAGAATGCACGTGTTTAACATTGTTAATCAACATATTTGTAATAATTTCATGCCATATTTTCATAATCAAAAGGGAACCAAGAAAACTGAGTGAAAACGATTACAGATTTAATGAAGTCTTATTTTTGGTCCAAGTTGGGCCGAATTGTCTTGGGCCGAATTTTCTTTGGGCAGAATTATCCAATAGCCATTACTAAACGGTATGACTAAAGTGCGAAAAGTTACAAAAAGTGCGAAAAGTTACGAAAAGTTGAGAAAAGCTACGAAAAGTTCATTAAAAATTATAGGCAAATAATAAAATAGAGACAAACAGTCATACATACAATTACATTTTAATCAGATGGATTCAAGTCGCGTAATGCCATGTATTTGTATACTGTAGTTTCTTGTGAATCCAATAATTTTTTTGGATGAGTGTGTTCATGTCTCCATGCACAATATCGATTGTCCAACATATTGCATGTTAAATGTTACAGGTTATTACAAAAAATTACATCAGTTGATACGCAGCAAAGGTTATACTGAAGAGAAAATATTCCATTTGCTTTGGCGCTGCTAATAAAATTGTACTTTCCCTAATATTTGCACATTGAGAGCACCGATGTCTGTTAAATTGAAATGATGAAAAATATCTTTTATTTGCTGCCTGTTTATTTTTAAGTCGAAAATCTTGCAAATTTTTGGGTCTTCTATAAGCAAGAATTAGTATATTTTTTAAAGTGTTTATTTGATAAATTTAGGAGACTCCAATATTTATTAACTGTAAGGCCAATGAAGGATTATATTATATTGTAAAAGGAATTATATTTTTCTCTACATTTTGCTGTGTTTAAAGCCTCGTGTATGAAGCATACAGTAAATGCGAAACTAATTGCACAGAATTATCGGAGTTTGTGGTTTTCTTCTATCACAATTCTAAAATTTAAAATTATATATAAATTGAATTATATTATGCAACAACTCATTCTACATAGGATTTAATCTATTTAGCTTTTGTATATAAAGTATTTCCAAAAAGATCCGTTTTGCGAATGGCATCCTAGTCCCATAAAGGACTTACTTATCTGCGAAATGGATCAACAATAGTTTATTATCAGTTGCAATTAGTATTTCTGTTACACAAATGAAATTTTAATGTGTAGTAACTGATTTACATAATCATTTAATATAACATTTTAATAACGAGTGTTTATAAGTTCGTTCAGTAAATCACTACTTCGAAATGTAATAAGAATTATAGAGTTTGAAATGTAATAAGAATTATAGTTTGAAATGTAATAAGAATTATAGAGTTTGAAATGTAATTAAAATTATAGAGTTTGAAATGAACTAAGAATTAGAGTTTGAAATGTGATAAGAAGTATAGAGTTCGAAATGTAATAAGAATTATAGTTTGAAATGTAATAAGAATTATAGAGTTTGAAATGTAATAAGAATTATAGTTTGAAATGTAATAAGAATTATAGAGTTTGAAATGTAATTAAAATTATAGTTTGAAATGAACTAAGAATTATAGAGTTTGAAATGTGATAAGAATTATAGAGTTTGAAATGTAATAAGAATTATAGAGTTTGAAAGGATATTGACTTTGAAGTCTTTCTAGAAGGAAACTGTATTCATTAGCCTAAATTTGACAACATAAAATTTTGTTTGCACTGGTCAAGATATCATTATCTACATCTGGCATAAGAAAGGTGACGTTTAATATACCGATTGCGGTTCTTTTATCTGTCAACATAATTTAAAGCCGATATTTAATATCCATATAGGATAAAATGACTTGATTCTCACACGTATGTTTAATTTTTATAACTGGTCTTTTGCACAATAAAAATTAATCGTTTATGTGTAGGTAACATACGGAGAGTTGTGAATAAGGTAACTATCTTACAATTAATTATTGAGTTACAGATTTGTGACCATGTCTGAACACCGACATCACAGAAGAATATCTTCACCAATCCATAGTTTTAATTGAAACTTTAAAAAAAAGATAATTGTTGCGTATACAAAATCTGCATTAAAATTATATATTACGGTCTGTATAATCATGCTTTCATTTGCACTTTGCGTTTGCTGAGAAAATGTCAAAGAAGTATAATTGTTCTATTTGTTCTGAAGATTGTAAGATGGAGTGTATTGTGATGTAAGTGACTTTTTCTTCTTACCTAAATTATTAATTTATGTTGGAGGGCTGTGTTAATAATATGAAGTCTCCTTAAATCAATGAAAATGACTGCATTAAGATGAGGTGTCTTGAGGAATGGCTAAATGGAAGCTAGCTGAATTACCAAAGTTTGTCAAGTTGCTTCATCAGTTAGTGACCAGTGAGCAGGATGAGAGATGTCGTTCCCTGAGAAAAATGGGTTATTATCGCCTCTGTGAAAGATATTTACACCACTTTGTCGACATTGATTACTGGGCCAGAATGACGGAAGAACAACACTGTCAACAGGATAAAAAAAAAGAAAAAAACATTTCTCACCGACTGCGATAAAGACCATCTAAATATGATGTACTCAATAGATGGCAGAAAAACTCCAACCAGAACTCCATCTGCAGGTCGGATACCAAACCGAATTCGAAGAAAGCGGGCACAAAGGTCTAGAACACCATCAAATAAGTCAAGTGCGAAACCCAAACTGTGAAATGCAGTCTAAATAAAGTAGTTATGCAATCACGGTAACGGGTCAAAACGGACCGGTACCAAAAAGGCCCGGGTCAAAAAGGCCCGGTCCAAAAGGCCAATAACGGGTCAGAAAGGACCTGGACGGAAACGGCCCGGGTCAGAAAGGACCTGGACGGAATAGCTCGGGTTAAAAAGGACTGCTTACAAGATCGATAAATAATAATAATAATAATAATAATAATAATAATAATAATAATAATAATAATAATAATAATAGTAGTAGTAGTAGTAGTAGGAAGCAGAAGAAGAAGAAAGAAGACAGCTTTTCTACAATACCCATATCCATTCACTTCCAGGTCAATGGCATTTTTACATGTATTTCTAAACCACTAAGCTGTAAAAACTGAAGCACTGGTTAGTAAGAATACAAAATTCTACAAATTTAAATATTCCGAAAACAACTTCTGGAGATATGTGTAACCACGTGACTATTGGACTTCCGATGTCGTCATTAACGACATAATGATTCTAATAAATGCCATTTTTTAGAAAAAAAATAACTTTCTTATAAAGTTGATGCAGAGATGAGTCGATATAACATAAGTTGAACTATATTATAGGCCCGCTGGTAAGCGACTACCATACCAAATGTTTTATATACAGTTGCAATGACCCCATTTTTTAAATATATATACTGTAAAAGGAAATGTTATTTTCGTTCATATATTGCTATAAGAATACTTTAGAATTAAAGGTTTGATAGGAAACAAGACATAATTTATACTCATGATGTTGTTCCCATAATGCAGCAAAATAAAGTTAGAATTTGTATTATGTGCATTGAAACGACTTTACATGCCAATTTTTAAGAATGTTCGTGTTCGTGTGATACATCTGTTGTTTTTGTTTTCATGATCGTCGTTTCATACTCTGATGTTTTTGGAGAGCCTTGAAAGAGAAACATTTAGATTTAGCAAATGCATTTTTTTTGTAATTTGAAGCTATGTGAACGTTGAACAAGTGAGTTCATCCTAGCCAAAATATATGGAAAGGAAATATAAATAAATCTTAAAAAATGCTTATGAACCGTGAACAACACATACTATATCCCCTGTTATCCCAGGATTGTATCATATATCGTAATATAATATTAACGTCGGCAACCAAAGTTGTGCAATTTTGTTAAGGTATTTGGTTGACAACTGAGTATCTATGTATGCATGATTTTATAGTTTGATGAATATTTGTTGCAGTTATTGTATAATTATTGAATATTTGTTACTATTAAATTAATTTGACAGACATTCTGAACAATATGTTTGTAGTATTTGAAATTAGAATTTAATATTCATGTATTAGCAATAATGATTGTTCTTAAAAACAAATTTATAAATCTGAAATGGCATTAGTGTTTGTCTTTCTTTTGTTTATACTAATTACATTTATCCTTTCTTCTTCTTCTCTTTATAACCCATCACACAAATGTATGTTAATTTTTTAAAAAAAAAAAAAGAAAACTATTATATTCCAATTGTGACTTGAGTTATATCGACCAAAACACAAAGACGGTGCTTACAAAACACAGAATATAACACATATATAATAAACGCATACATAATATCATGACAAAGCTGGCATGTAAACCCGTACGTGGGTGACACGAACTCGTATTCAGTCCTGATATTTTATAAAAAAAAATATATTATTGATTTGCTTTAATACAATGTTTTATAACACAAATATTATTTGCCTTTTTTCATTTTACATAGAACATGTAGTAACGTTAAAATTATTGCCATGATCACTAGTCGGACGATTGTGACATACTGCACAATGATTCTCTACTGCACATTATTTATAGACATTCACCAGTAAAACAAGGATTTGGTATTTACATATTAGTTACTTGTATTAGACTACTACTGTAGTAATTAATTAATATCTAAATGGGCTTTTTTGGGTCGGGCCTTTTCGGACCGGGCCTTTTAAGCACTGGTCCGTTTTGGTCGTGGGCCTTTTTGGTACCGGTCCGTTTTGACCCGTAACCTGCAATCACACCAGGTGCATACTGATGAAACAGGATATATTTTGCATAAATACTCCGGTTTCAGTTTAAAATGTGTATGCCGTTTTGAAAGAAATCTACAAAATAAAGATTTATAAAAGCACGTTTCGCATCAGGTTTAATTTTATTTTTCAAAGCCAAAATCAAGTTATTATAGCTATTTCGAACTATATATTTACACTGATACAAATGAAGATAACGAAAATCTTTGCTATTACTTACTTGTTTTAATAAACAAATGTCGACAAAATGAAACAATATCAAATAAAGAAAATATTTTGTATGGCTAACAGTTAATGTAATTTTAGATATAGTATAGCATTTGGGAACAAAAAAGCGTAAATAATAAATTCAAGGCAACTTTTCTCGTCCTAGCTTACATTAATGTTTGCTATTTTTGTTTTATTTTTGTAATATTTTGTTTTTGTGACTTTTCTCACTTTCGTAACTTTTCGTAACTTTAGTCCTACCCATTACTAAATAATACCAAGAAATACGACAAGGAATTGTTAATTGGAACTAAACCAAAAAATTGGAATTATTCAGTTATGTACATCGTTTTTTTTCTCGATAGAAATGTTAATATTTTTAAAAAAAATTAAAATAAATTAAATTTTAGTAAATTACTTGGTGCTAAACGACAAGCACCTTGGGTACGAAACGACCAGCAGGTTGGGTACGAAACGATCAGCATCTTGGGTACGAAACAGCAAATGTCCACTAGGTACGAAACGACTTGGGTACGGAACGACCAGGTGCCATATAAGCACCTACACACGCCTTTTTAAGTTATTTTTATTTATTATTTATTTCTTATCGAGTTTTAGTTATTGTGTAATTAATGTTTACTTACCAATATCCTGGCAGGCCGTACTGCTTACATTGCTTGAATTTGTTTGCGTGGTCCTGTAAATTGGCTGAAAACAAAGAATATCGTCACTTTTAAATATATATTTTTCACTGAACACACCTGTTAAACATTTAGATTCTGTACACTTTGTACTGATATAGAAACACAATAATTCTGCTTTTTCTCTAAGTAAGAAACTAAGACACGAGTTATTAATTCAAAAAAAAGCGTTCGAAATGTTTAAACACCTACAATTGCAACGAGAAAAATAATTATTTGCTTAAGAAATTTTGTGTGCTTAATTTTTTAAAAAATTTGAGGGGAAAAAAAATTACTTGTGTTGAATAATTCCTCGGTAAACTTGTATTAAATCCATTGCACATTGCAAATAAAAAGAAGAACGCCATCAATGTATACATTCTGTGTTTCTCTTACAGGTTGGAATAATTTTTTTGTAACACATGTGAATTATTGTGTCTTATATATACCTTATCTATCACGATGTGCTTGGTGAGCATCCGTTATGTATATACATTTACCGTGTCAAATCGCAGGACAAGCGGTCGGAAAGAATAAAGGAATTAGGCTAATTGATTCCTTCCTAATCTGGGAATTTCAATAACAATTAAGTGAGCTGCGTAATTTTCTCCTAAGCTTTGAGTAATACCTCTGAGTGGCATCTGGCAGGCAAATTGTTTGCGCAGGTAACTAATTACGTGATCGTCGGTTTTTGTATTGTAGGGTCTGAAGTAATAGTACGTGTCAAAATTGTTATATCTTGCAAGCAAAGTTACATAATGCTTTATAATTGAATATTATTTATCATTGTATTCTTTTTTGTTAGTACTTTGACCTGGATTAAACTAAACTTTTAAAATAAAACCAGTCTTCAACAAAAAGACGAATCGAATTGAGCACACGCACGGCATCACATGAAGTGACCACATGCATAAATCAGGCAATATTTAATATATTTGGCAAAGGTTATAAATAAACCAGGAGACTGGTAACATAATGTACAGCCTTAAAAAGATGAAAACAGCCAACTAGAATGAAGACTAACACTAACCCCATTTAATATTTTGGTCACGAAATTCTATCGTTTACACAAAACACACATCTACTCTCCTCAACCCATTTGTTGCTGCAGTTCAGCATACCGTAATCTCTCTCTCTCTCTCTCTCTCTCTCTCTCTCTCTCTCTCTCTCTCTCTCTCTCTCTCTCTCTCTCTCACACACACACACACACACGCACGCATGTTAGCCACATAACAAATTTTATTTTATATTTTTAAGTTCTCTTTCAAAAAGAAGATATTGAATAAAAACAAATGAAATAAAACATCCACAACAGCAGTAACAATTATAACAATAAAATTTTTTTTTTGAATTGACTGTACAATCTTAATTTAATTCAATTCTCTTTAATCCAAATTCTTAATTCGATAAAACAAATATTTAAAAAACTTTTTTTATTCACTTTTGTGTCATTGTTTGTCAATTAGTTGCTAAGTCTTGATAATTAGTTTAATGAATTATTTATTGTATCATATGCACACCCTTTTTTTAAATACAAAGTTATAAAAATTAATACATAGTGACACATGGTCTCTTGATTTGCTTTCGTTTAAGGTCCGATGTAAGAGCCGTTTCGAAAATTTTCATCATTTAAAATGTTTTCATATACTTATGGAAAATAATCGAGTCATTTATAGTGACATAGAAGAAAACATTTACTATAACATTATAATGTTCATTATTTCGCCTGAAAATAAGTTATCTGATCTGGAAACATTAGTAATTGATATGGAAACATTAGTAATTGACATGGAAACATTAGTAATTGATCTGAAAACATTAGTAATTGATATGGAAACATTAGTAATTGACATGGAAACATTATAAATTGTCAGAATTGATTATGAAGTTTTTATAGGTTATCTCGAGTTCTTGGATTGTTATATAGTTACGGGTTACTTGGTTAGCTGCCTGGAGGCACATACCTCTACCATATCACAGGACAGGAAAAGCAATCAAAAAATTAAAGATAAATATGCCATCAAATTATTCCCTATTCGGACGATGACAATCATACGATTTGCGTTATTTCGCACTTAGCTTTGATTGTGAACGAACCTCTGGATGGACACCTGGGGATGTTAATCCTGTGGCTAATTGCATAATAATTAAAAAGTTTGAAAATCTGGTTAGAAATGTAACAAAGGGAAAAACTGCGATTAAATCAGATCACAAATCACACAAGACTGACTGCAAACTAATACGTGGTTAAGACTTCATTTTTTTTACCATTTAACTATTTCTGTTTTTTTTATTATTAATAAAAGAAACAGCTGAATGAAAAGGATTCCTAATATCCATAACTCTCTCCCGGTGCAATTCCCGCACTTTACAAGAAAAGGGGGGATCTCTCTCGTGACTCTAACCCTCCCTCTCCCCCCCCCCGCCCCTAAAAAAGCACTCGCAGACATGAGATTTCATTTCACTAGAAGAAATAACATCTACAATAAATAAAAATCCCCAGGTAGAGATGGCTTCACTGCGGAATTCTATAAAAAAATTCCAAAGTGAGATGGCACACATTCTTGGGGGCCCCGAGTGGCCGAGTGGTCTAACGCGCTTTCCGTTACGGATCACTGCCGCCTCTCCTCTGTCTCCGTGGGTTCGAGTCTAAGGGGGATAAACATGTTCAGCATAGGGGGACTGTAAAACGCAGGGTACAGCAAGTATATGCTGTACCCGGTGGATTTAACTACAGAACTGCTGAATTGCGACACAATCACAGTAAAGGGACGAACTGCACATGTTAATGTCGCTCCACCATTTGAGCGTCAAATTGGACCCAGAATTGTGGAGGTCCATATTAGCGGTCTTCCATGCCAAGTGGATACGGAAGAGCTTAAAGCCAAAATCCATCAAAGACTCGGTGTGAGACCAATATCCTTAAAAATGGCCAACATATGGAGGTGGAACCATATAACATCAGGCGCCAAGATAGTCAATGTGTCAGAAGAAGATGCAAAAATAAATGTCCTGCTTTTTTCAATTGTATGGGGTTCAAACTCCACTCATGGTATCGCAATTGTGAGGCAGATAGAAAATGCCCCAAGTGTGGAGCTTATGGGCATGGTCCATGGGACTGCAAAATCCCAACAAATGCATCCGCAATGGTCCATGGGACTGCAAAATCCCAACAAATGCATCCGCAATGGTCCATGGGACTGCAAAATCCCAACAAATGCATCCGCAACTGGGGAGAAAATATATGCTACAGTAGCTGCAGGGAAACTACCCTCAACTCCTAAAGAAGATGTACCTCTACGGGATGTAAGAGAAAAGGAGAAAGAGAAAGAGCAAGCAAAAACCCCTAAAGGGCAGGAAAAGTGGCATGAAATACTAACTCCAAATAAGACGGGACTGAAAACACCAATGAAAACGCCAATGAAAACGCCAATGAAAACACCAATGAAAACGCCAACCCACATCAAAACCAGCAATCCTTATGAAATCCTAAATGTAGAAGAAGGGAAAGAGTTTCACTATACAAGAGGGTGAGATGATCCCTCTAACGTCATCAACCCCAATCCCAAAAGAGAAAAGGGTCACACAAAACGGAAAGCGGTCAACTCATCCTCCTCGTTTGAAGATTGGAGTATTTTCTACACCAAAGAAACGAAGACCCAAGGGAGCCTATCTAAATCCTTGGAAGAAATAAGGCCCAAGGAAATACAAAATAAGGAAAAAGAAACAACATTAAATGTGGAAAAGGAGGAATCAAACCAAGGCGAAGAGAAAGATGAGAAATATGAAGAAGGTGCAACGTTAAGCGATATTGCCTCTGAGGACCGTGCCACGGAAAATGTTTTTAGGGATACCTTATTTACGTCTCAGGTCACTAGTGACTTTGAGATGTTAGATAGCACGTGTAAGACTATGAGAAATGATCCAGGATCCCCAGAAAAAGGGGCAGATAAAGGGACTATAATTTTATAAACAATAGACAAATAGTATAAAAAAATAACCATTAGTACTGTTTCTTAGAAAGCGGCAACCTGGTGAGCAACAAAAATGGAGGAACACAACTTCCGTTTATTGTTTATAAACATAAATGGTATAGATAAAGAAAAAGCAAAACAATTGACAAAAATAGGTGACTATGACATACTTTTTATACAGGAGACGCACAACGGAATGACGGATGAAATAAAAGAACGAATTGAAAGGGATATGGATAGTATAATTATAAGTAAAAAACTATGTGATAAAAGATAGAAGGGGAGGGGTAGCCACGATAATTAAAAACAAAGAAGGGTGCAAATGGGAAAGAATAGAGGAAGGGGAGTTTTTTTTTAAGGGAAGGCTAATTCACATTGGAAAGGAGGGGGGGGGGAGTAACTTTTTGAATGTGTATGTGCCAGCTAAAAATATTATGAAAATGGCTTTTGCAGCAAAACTGGCAGAATATCTAGAAAACCAAACAACGGGAAATTTTTGATCATAGGTGGGGATTTTAACTGGGTAGGAGACAAGATTGACAGAAAGGGAAAACTGACACCAGAGGATAAAAATGTCAAAGTCCAAATGGAGTATACCATGAAATCACTAAACCTAATTGATATATACAGACAGTTAAATATACTACAGGAGGAATACACCTATTTATACAAAGAAAACAAAGGGAGTATAATAGATAAATGACAAAACTCGCATACTTGAATATATATAAAACTACTATAAAGACCTATATACTTCACAGAACATAGAGGACGAAGATATAGATACTTACCTACGAGAAACAAAATGCGAGAAAATAAATCTCAGAACATAGAGGCATATGTGAGGAATTTATCTGGCAAGACGAAATAATAGAGATTATAGGGAAACTAATAATAAAGGATCGGGAAGAGATGGACTATCAGCAGAATTCTATTTTTAAAAAAATTCTGCGGAGAGCTGTCGCCAGTACTAGAATCGTTATATAACAATATCGCACTAAAGAATCAAAACGTGTCCAACACAATGAGGGAGGGTATGATAACTCTAATTTATTAAGGGAAAGGTGATAGGAAGATTTAAAGAATTGGCGGCCCATCTCACTCCTAAATATTGACTATAAAATTATAAGTAAAATACTTGCAGAAAGGGTTCAAAAGTGTCTTAATACTTTTATAAATGTAAATCAAACTAGTGGCCCGAAAGGGAAATACAAAATAACGTACTAAATACCAGAACTATAATAGAATACATAAATATTAATGGTAAGAATAGTGCTATGGTACTAATAGACCAGGAAAAAGCCTTTGACAGACTTGAACAAAACTATTTATACAAGACGCTAGAAAAATTTGGATTTGGAAAACATTTCCAAAACTGGAATAAAATCCTGTACAAAGATATAAACTCATGTGTACAGGTAAACGGAGCTCGAACGGATAAATTTGACATCAAGAGATCGGTGAGGCAAGGATGCCCACTATCTATGCTATTATACGTAGTAGCAATAGAAATACTTAGCATTAAAATACACAAAAACCAAAGGATCATAGTGGTTAAAGTTCCAAACATTAAAGAAGTGAAAATGTTGGAACATGCAGATGATTGTACTAATATTATACAAGACAAAAATTCCTATAATGAACTGATAAAGAAATTCGAACAATTTAGGAAAGTGTCGGGATCAAAGATCAACACCGACAAAACAGAAATACTTCTAATAGGAAATTGGCCAGCAACATGGGCTACCTCCCCCTTTAATTAAAGACAAAATAAACACTCTAGGTGCAAATTTTGGGGAAAATGAGGCGATACAAAACCTCAAGGTAATCAGGGAGAATATTAAGAAAAATATACAAATATGGGCGCTCACGCCACTATGCCAACTGGAACGGACACAAGTTTCTCAATAAAGCAGAGGTACGACATATATAGGAATAATAAACTTATAAAATTGCTAGAGGTGCCAAGGAAATTAAGATCAATAAAGCAACTTTTATATAAATATAGGGACGCTTATGGGAAATTGACACAAAATCCACATACAAATGGTTAACTCAACATACGATAAATAAGGATAAAAATAAAATAGAACAAAGGAACATAAACATTAACTGGGATAGGACCAGGGGAAACTGGGTCTGATTAGGATCATTAAAAATGAAAAGTCTCCTGTTCAAATACATGCATGATGCGTGGTTGACAGGATAAACCGCAGTGAGAAGACAAATGATCGTAGTGTCGCCTAAATGTCCACTGTCTAAGAATCACTCCTTTTAAAAAAAACACATTATTACCCAATGTATCACCAACACACAAGAGAGGTAATATAATCCAAATAATTAAGAAAAAACAAATATACAATGACAAACACCTACTATACCTAGACAGAAAAATCACAATAGATATACTATATGAAATAACAAATTGTATAGCTAGGAATATGATAGCATGCTGTCCAGTTATAAAAAATAGGGGAACACATTAGATAGAATGGATACAGGGACCCCAGAAGGAGAAGTACTAGTAAGGAAAACACGGGGCTAAATCACATGGCGCTACGCGAAGTGGTCAGGCTCGTGGAAGAGCGGAGAAAAACTTACCTTGAGAAGAAAATAAGCAACACAGCTCACACATTAGTTAGTTAAAGCTAAGGAAAAACGTGTTCCCAACAAAGCATTCTATCATATTACAGTCACTAGTGACCCATAATCATGTATACTCTATAGAGCTTCACATTAACTATACAGAAAGCCCATTTAGAGGGATTATAAATATAGCATTTTGTCGGTATAAAATAGGAAAATAAATAAATAAAGGACGAAAAAATGATCGAGACGGGTGAAGTACAAATAAAATTTAAAAAAATATACCGATCCCGACTCTAACAAAGTAACCTACTGAATAAATAAGGAAATATACAAGTCACGGAACGAAAAAAATGAAATCATTAAAACTATAAGGATGGTAATAAACCCTTTTAAAATTATAAAAACTAGTACACCATGCTTGCACAAAATTCAAAATTTAATAATTAAATGGAATTATTCAATATATATAAAAAAAACAAGTTTTATGACTGTTGAGAGGTCTATGGACTGGTAAACAACTGGGAAATATGATATTAGAAAAAGGCCATCCTAACAAGACAAGAACGGTGGTTCTTTCCGGGGGTTCTCCCGGGTTCTTCCTTCACCAATAATACTGGCCGCCAAGTATAGCCTATCGTGTGCTGAAAAATGGCGTTAAACCCTAAAAACAAACAAACACAATCTTGGAAGTTTATATAACTAACAAATTACTAAAACTGACACGACGACAGACTCAATGATGGTGAGATTAATTACAATTATTTACAAAAAGAAAGGTTATACAACATATTAAAAAAATTGGAGGCCCATCTTCTTTTTAAACGCGGACTATAAACTATTAAGTAGGATTTAGCTAATAGGGTACACAAGGGTATAAATAAATAGTCAATATAAATCAAACTTGTTGGGGGGGGGGGGAGGAAGGTAGGAAAATTAAAAATACAAAGACAATGATAGACTTTTGAAATTGAACAGGAGCTAAATGTGCTAAGGTACTTTCCAACCAAGAAAAAGATTTCGGCAGATTTAGAACATAATTATACACAAAAAGCACTGTAAATATTCGGCTTTGGATTTCAATTTCTTAATCAGACAAAGTTTCTATACAACGAACCAAGTGTACAGTCCGTGGAAAACATTTGAAATATAAAGTTCGGTGAGGCAAGTCTGACCACTATCAATGCTTTTATACGTAATAGCAATAGAAATTCTAAGTATAACAATTAGGAATAACAACAACATAGAAGGTACAAAAATTTCAAACCTGAGGAATTCAAGATACTACAACATGCTGATGATTGCACTACCTTTTAGCAGAGACTCCAATACCTTCAAACACCTTGAAAAGAAATACGAATCATTTGGAAAAGCATGGGGGTCCAAAATAAACGATGATAAAATGGAACTCTTAAAAACAGGTAACTGGAGTGGAATCATCCTGGATAATATAACGTTCACAGGTTTCAAAAACATATTTATTCAAATTTGGCATAACTTATTAACTCTGTGTACATAACAAATCAAACACTAGAAAAATTAGATAATGAAATAATTGACTACACATGGAATTTCAAAACACATTGCATAAAAAAGCATTACTATACAGGTCTAAACTAAGGGGAGGGCTAGACTTACCCAGCCCTATCCTAATTCAATGTCAAAATATAATAAATTGGTTTTAAAAAATTAAATAACGCACCACAAACACCATGGGAAGCATTCTACATTTTTGGTTTTGGAATCGGAATGAGGAACAGACAAGACATATACACCAACAACAAATTAAGTAAATAATTAGAAACACCCAAACATCTTAACATTATTTTATAAATATAGGGATCAAAAGGAATTATGGGGGAATTGCAAGAGATAAGACATACGACTGGATCAGAGAGAAAGTTTGAAAAGACATAAGGAATAAAGTAGAGGTGGAATTTTTCGCAGTTAACTGGAAAGGAGTGTATAGGCACTGGTTGAAAATATCATCTACAAAAATACAAAAGTTTACTATTCACGTATCTATATAATATTTGGCTAACAGGAGAAGTTGCTATACGAAGACACATGATCCAAACCCACGTGAATTCCCGCTATGCAAGAAAACCCATTTACAGTATAAGGCCACCTAAACAAGCAAGCGGAAGCAAAAGTGCCAAAAAAAAGCGGAAAGCACGTCCACGGGACTTGAAAACTGAAATACTGGCGACTACAAAAGAACATGAATCAAACACAAGAAATTAATATCTACAAATAAGAAGAGAAAAAAAGACTAAAACGAAAAGAAGACAGAAGACAAAGTTCATACCTTAAATAAGCACGAGACACACGAGGAAAAATGGCGGAGGCACGCAAGGTGACCAAGGATCTTCAGACATATTTCAAAATACGTCGAGTTGGAACAGAGGAAGGGAGCTTATATAGAATGCCAATACAAGGAAGGCCGCCAAGGCACACAAATGATAGAATTTCAGGGAACGTAAAGAGACAAAATACCAGGAACAACAGCAGTATTAGTATCCTTAAAAAGTCAGACATGAAGAAATAATCTCAAAAATATATTCCATCAACTATGCATGTGAAGGATATGAGATACGACCCAGCGGGAACGTACCAGAACTAATATTTGGGGAAATAACTAATTGCGGATTAAGAGCAATAGTGATTAAACCAGAACCAACCATCAGAAAAAAAAACCCAGGAGAACTTCACCTATCGGGTACCCTTATGCAGATGCCATTGGAAGACACCGTAATCTGGTTTGAAGAAAAATTTGGTGTTAAGGTCGAAAAAGCAAAATTTGGAGTAGTTCTAGGATTCTCCATATACAACGGAACTAGTATTTTGAAATAGAGAAACCAAACTACATACAATTAAAAGAGCAATCTTTCTAGAACTGGACACACTCTCCACAAATGCTCTAAAACATAGACGATACGATGGACACAAATGTCCCGGAACATCAAACAGCAATCAGAATACAAAGTCTCACGCGGGCACCGAAGCAGACGAAGAAAAAGGAAGAGATAATATTGAATAATAACAAAGGAGAAACTGAGCAACAAAATAGGAAAGCAGCAGAGAGGGTGAACCCTACAACGTTTTGAGACAAAATTTGATTGAAATCCTAAAACGATCCTTCCTATAATCTCATTTTAACCAAAAAGAGGGTGAACCCTACAACGTTTTTAGACAAAATTTTGATTGAATCCTTAAAACGAGCCTTCCTACGATCTCATTTTAACCAAAAAAAATGTCTCAGGGGCAAACCCTACAACGTTTTTAGACAAAAAATTGATTGAAATTTTAACGAGCCTTCCCTACGAAATCTCATTTTAACTAAAAAAATGAAAACGGAGACTTTTACGATTTTTTAATTAATTTTGGTCGCAACTTGTTGTCATCCACCCTCTCTGCTGCTACAGGTTAACAAAAAATAATAAATGATTTTAACCGAATATTTGATCCAGTCTTTAGGACTTTACAAACAAACTAATCGCTAACACCTCTTCTTGTAAATCAATCAGATTATTTGACTGGTCGGTAAGTCGGAAATTAATTCTCGTTAACGAATTATTATGGCATCGCATGTAGACAGGATTAATTGGGTTTTCAATAATTAGGAATCCTGGAGGAGCTGTTGGTGCAAATGAATAAAGAATATATCCCTGCTGAGCTTGATTTGATTGCTCTAGATTAATCTCATAGCTTCCTTCGATAACATCACATACTAAATTGAGCGCAATCACCGATGAAATATTCACGTTGAACGGAGCGATATGCCTACCGCCACCATCTGGATCATTATTATATTTGAGGAGGACAGTTGAATCTGATTTTTGTAGCGCTTTGATATCGGTTTTAACAATTCTTGCTAATTCATCAGCGTTGTATTTCGGAAACTTGAAATTACGCAGATTGTCTTCTGTGATATTGTAATCGGTTAGGAATCGTTGTTTATTGTCGCTGTTGTCATTAATTATTGTTTGAATAATTAGTTCATAGATATATTCCATGTCCGATATGAGTTGATTTATTATTTCAACGTGTTTTTGCGATCTTGTTTTCCGTAGTTGTTCTAGTTGTGTGTCATATAATTGTTTAATCTCATTAAAATAACCACGGACGTCAGTTAGCGTAAATGAAATAGTAACAGATGAGTCGGTTGTTCTTTTAGTGATAAAATCCCATTGCAATGTGTCTTTGTTGGTGAATATAAATCTATCGGCGATTTTTCCTTTTCTTATATCAGATAAATCATCTCGATAACTGGGATTGATTTCATGATATGATTGTACATCCGTGGTTAAGTCGGTGGTGGATTTTTCCGGTGGTTTTTCAGGCCATCCCAGTACGGTTCTAATAGAACTCTGATAGATATCTACGACGTATCCTTCTGTGCTTATCTCAATTGCGGATGATAGCGTCGGCTCATGAACTGTTATAGCGATTTTTGATTCTTTTCCAGTAATCGATTTTATTCTACGCGCGAATTCATTATTGATTTGTTCGATTTGGTATGATCCGGTTGGTATGGAAACAACGTTCCAGTCTGGGGTTCCGTCGGGTTTATTCTTATTTGCAAACACTAAAGAATTATTGGGTTGTTGACCACCAAATGATTTTGATCTGATATTAGGCCAACTGTGATACACTCGTAGTTTTGCTAGCGCTATCTCCTTCACGGGGACTGGGCTAGGGAAATTCACACTAAACTCGGGTTCCGTTGATGTTATTGATATCATGCTTGTTTGTACTGGGTTCG
Source organism: Unio pictorum (assembly GCA_030141615.1). Taxonomy (NCBI): domain Eukaryota; kingdom Metazoa; phylum Mollusca; class Bivalvia; order Unionida; family Unionidae; genus Unio; species Unio pictorum. The sequence goes on along the minus strand of JARLTB010000128.1, from coordinate 3,936,170 downwards.
TGTTCTCCACTATTTGTTGAAGTAATTCCATCGGTGTCGTCATTGTTATTATACTCATGTTGTATTTCTAATTTTGACACCGCGGAATCATAAATACTGACCATCACTGAGAACTCACAATCTGGTATGGTTGAGATTATTGAGATCATTTTGGTTTTTGGGTTTGTTTTTGGGTTCGTGTTTTCTGATTCCATCGGTGTTGTCATTGTTATTATATTCATGTTGTTGCTCTAATTTTGATATCGCTGAATCAAAAATACTGACCATCGCTGAGAATTCACTATCTGATATAATTGTATTATCGAGTGACGACGATATCATCAGGGATAACTGCGAATATGCGGTTGATGCAATATGAAATTGAATTAAGTAATTCTGTAGTTTACTCTGGCTGCATGATGATATCTTTTTTGCTATCCCGGTTGATATACCCCCGATTGTAGCCACCGCAGAAATGCAAATTGGAACTACGACCGGGGCAATCATTGTAACCGATGCAAGTATTATTCCGGCGCCAGCGAGAACGCTTGACACCGAGTACATAGTAATATCAATTGCGGTGATTCTTCGTCGGTATTTTTTTATTTTTATTTGATACTCCTCAGTGAGGGTTTTGAGTCTAGTCTGAAATTCTCTGACCTGATCATAGCGACATTGCGTTGATGAAATCATTTTTATTTTAAAAATACTAGTGTTTTTAATTGTGTTTTCAAGTTCGCGGAAAGTAATTTCAAATTCGCGGAAAACTCTTTCACGGTGTCGAATCGATATTACGACGATGATGGAATCATTGTTGTTATTTTAAACCCGCTAGTGTTTTCAATTATTCGCCATCGTTAAGGGGTCCAGGGCAGGACAGGTATGTAGATGGGTTGGGATGTCGTAGGTATGGTAGCTTCAGCCTGAAAAATCATCTACGAGTTCTAAACACCAAGTTATTTTTGATCTAATGGTGGAGCTATCAACCGCGACGACATTAAAGTGTTGACCGTTACTCCTGATAATTAACATCGCAGTGCCACCAGAGTAGGTTTTACCGCCCGCGATCATGTTAAATTGATCGATAGAGATCCACGTTAGCCTGTAGATACCTTCAATCCCCGTTGTACTGTAGATATCGCCCCCCGCATCGCTCCTCGTCCAGAGACCAGTGGACAATGTAGTATAAACGTCTCTTATCCAATCCATGGTTCCATGATCGACTGTATACACGACATTTTTAATTCTTATGTGTGGATGCGGAATCTTTATCTTTTCAAAATTTTCTTTTAGTTTACGAATATCATTGTAAATATCTTTGAGAGTCATCGTAGATGTAGCCGGGACACCAAAAAACTTATCGACGACGTCGTTGGTGGGTTTTTGATCTCCCTTTAGTTTAATAATATCGTCAATGACGTCGGAATAGGTTTTATTGATTTCGGTATTTTTCATTATCGTTCCATCGCGGCGTTGAAAAAATGTAAATAAAAGGATGTTAAATGCCATAGTTGTTCGGGTTTGATAATCACTAACGAGGTCAAAATATGTCGTCGTGATATTGCTATCTTTATAGATTTCAAAGAAATTATTAACTATTTTGTTGGTGGATTTTTGTTCGTCAATAGCTTTTTTAACTTCAGCGAGGGTTGGACCTGTCAACGATGTGGTTTCAGAAACAGGTGTTCTCCCCAAAAATCTATCAACGATGGTATTAAGTGTTGTTTGTCTCACCATAAACATATTAATATCTTTGAGAGTCATCGTAGATGTAGCCGGGACACCAAAGAAACTATTAGCGATGTAGGCATTGTGAGTGTGCTTGCCGATAAGCTCACTGATTTCAGCGAGAGTCATTCCTGCCACAAGCGGGTTTCCAAAGAACCTACCAACAATGTCATTAGTGGGTTTTTGATCTTCTATTAGTTTAGAAATCTCGAGATAATTTGCCTTGATTTCTGAAGCAGTCATCATCCTTCCAGCTTCCTTGTTAGCGAAGAATGAATTCAACAAGTCTTTAATTTCAGCGAGAGTCATGCCAACCACAAGCGGTGTTCCAAAGAATTTATGTACGACATTTTTGCGAAAAGTACTATAACCTCGTATATAATCATCCAGCTCACGGCCGTGGGCGGTAATCTTGTTGTCTTGGGTGGTAATCATGCTGTCTTGGGCGGCAATCTTGTTGTCTTGGGTGGTAATCATGTTGTCGTGGGCGGCAATCTTGTTGTCGTGGGTGGCAATCGCGTCGGTGATCGTAGACACAAGTGCGCCTGGTTTAAGTCGTCCGTCGTTGGAATATAGCGCAATAGAGTTTTCAGCGGCGTCGCGCTGCCGTATCAAAATGTCATTCAATGACACATCACTGGATTTCAATTTACCCTGTTTGTCCTGAAATACAACTATTTCGTTCGGGTCAACATTTACTAAATTTAACGTCTCAGCGATTTCATCTTTAATTAATTTTTTTATATCCTTGACAGAATCAGGGGGTGCAGTGCCATCGGGTTTGGGTTTCAAAGATCTCCCCCAAATATCAATCATGTTATTGTAAAACTCTTTCTCTCTCTAAAATCGTTTTTGACGACTTCGTTGAAAAATCTTCGATTTTCTCCAGCGATTACTAGTGTATTCATTCACGACAACATGTGGTGGTTTTCCGCTTGGGTTACTCAAGGAGTTAGAAATAGCGTTAAGGACATTTAATACTTCGCTGCCACATATTGGTGGGTCAATCATCGTTTGTGTTGGTAGCGTAGAATACCAAGTCTTCATTGGAAGGGTTTTTATATAACGCATAAACTCTTTTGGTGGGGCTAATCCATATGAATCGAAATAGACAATCCCACGTGGATCAATAGCGTATGCAACCCAGTGAGTTCCGGGTCCGGTGCTGTTATCTAAATTAATGATTCCGGTTTCAACGCTGTTTGGTTGATGTGGTAATTGATCTTTCATAAAGACACCTCTGAAGTTTTTAATCGCGAGTTTTTTTAGTTTTAGCAGCATCGAGTAAATCAAAATTGGACATCGGAATCAAAGATTCCACAACCATAGGTTCCTGAGTCAAAGACTCTCCAATTAATAAACCGGTCCTAGTCTTAGACCTTTTCCGCTGTACCATGAATACGGGGTTCCTGGTAGTCTTAGACCCTTTCCCTTTTTTTATATCCTTTCCCAGTTGCCTTCTTTAGTGCCATTCCTGCTGCAGTACCAACGGCTCCTAACGCTGCAGCTTTAGCCACCGCTGGGGCTGCTGCTGCAATCAATGCTGGTATCGCAGCTAACAACGGGAATATACCGCCTGTTTTAATCATATTTTTGATAGCAGCCGCAGAAAGAGTAATCTGAACACCCTTTTTTGCTACTAGTGCATCATTGAAATGTTTCACCTGACGAGTTGTCAGCGATAGTTTATTTGCACCACCAGTCATTTGGTTGGGTTTCAACGTGATTGTGGTTCCACATTTTTTAGCTGATTCCGATTGCAATTTTTTTAATTGACCGGGAGTTAACGCAACACTAATATTACTATATGACATTATACATAATTGATTGATTCTAAATCGTTTACAATTTCAATTACATGTTTTCCACTGGTGCATCTACCACTCTCATTCTTCCACCAACACCTTCAAGTAGCATTGATTTATCACTGAGAATGACAGCAACCGCTCTATAATCAGCAATAGCACCACGAGTCACATTAGCTCTAAAATGTATATCAACAACAGATTGTCTCATCAAATCGAGATGTTCCAGTGAGAAGTAATAGATCGGATACAGATTTTTAAAATCATATTGTGATATTTGCAAACCAGTATCCACATTTTGATCGCGTGCCATAAATGACAACAGACGATGATAAACTCGTGCAATATGATTTTCTGTGTAATTAAGTTGTATATCCTCGGATGGTTCCTGTTGGCCGTTTATTCTCAGTGAGACGTCTTTCACACCTAATTGATCAAATATCATATGACTGAAACGTTGATCGCCAACTCGTGCGTTATCTTGTAACGCAATAAATATATGACGTGGCGCAGCAACACCTTGTTTTGATGCTAGGTTCCAAGTGAATAACCCGTTGATATTTGATTGTTTAACATCTGTACTCACGGTTAGCCAACTCAACAACGACTTTCCTCCTTGGTCCATAAATGATAGTAATCGTTCTTCTGCGGTGATTGCTGGAGTCAACACTGGCATCCACAATGATATTTTTGTTAAATTGACTTTACCGGCATCAGCATTTGGATTTGCATTGTCTGCTGGAATCCTCCAGATTGCGTCACTATCATCACTCTTTCGTACAAGCGATACTGTATGCTTCGCTCCATAAATAACTTTTCTGACGTTTCTACAGAATCCAAATATATGATGCAGTGGAATCGCGCATGAAAATGATTTACGCGCTCCTTGCAACATTGAAATACGTGTTGCAGCTCCTAGATTGAAATTAACATCGTTGTTTATAATCATATCTTCGGCATCAATATTAGCGGTGCCAGCATTATTCTTTGGTCGTCTTACAACAAATTGTTTTCCTCCAGCGGTATTTGTAGCATCTTTTGCAAACATCATAGAAGGTCCTGCTGATCTTGTATAATCATCGGAATATCTCGCTAACCCGATTATTGTTGTAGCCACATCAACATCGCGATCTATCGCCTCAATTTCTTTTCCATCAATGAGATATTTTGCACTCTCAAATAACGCCATGATACCATTATTGACAAAACCGACTTGAGTACCAGCTGGATACGGTGCTGGTACAGCAGGAGTATCAGCAGCTGTTACAATTTCTCCTTCTACTTCAATAAACGCTTCACAGGGCAAAAAGTATTTACTGGTATCATGGACTTGAAGATCAATTCTTGCTCGACTATTTGAGTCTATTGCATGATAGGCGTAATATTGATAATCGCGTACAGAATCATCCTTGCCAACTGGGGCGTCTATATCAAACGCTGGATCATGTGACTTTTTGAACATTTTATTCTATTTATCAGAGTCTAAATCGCGATTTTCCATTTTCATCGTCGTAGTTTTTTAAAGCCACTTCCTGCTATCATATTTGCAATATTGCTTTGGTCGGGGGTTAAAACCATCGACGCTAAATTTTCATCTACTGCGTTATTTATAATTCTACTAACACTTGCAGGCATTTCCGCTGTAGACGGTAACGGTTTTGAAAATCCTTTGGATTTCATCCGTGATTTCACTAATGATGTTAATTTATTCTTCGCAGTTTAAAACGCTTTTCCAGCAAGATCTCCAACAGCACCAATACCCTTATCACGAATAACATCAATTGCTTTCATTCCTAATTGTTTAGCCAACGGCATCACTTTTGGAGCCATTCTCGCAAATAACCCTGCAATGGTATTACCTAAACCATCTCCGTAGTATGCTCTATAAACCGGAAACCGTGAATTAACTACGTAGACGGGGGTTGGTTTATCATGATTGTAGTGTATGATCATTATTTGAAATCAGAAACAATTTTTCAATTGTTATTTATCTAATCGAATGACTTCGTCATCAGATTTTTCAATTCAGTCACTATGATACCCACTTTCCACTAACTCGCCAATGAAATCTCGATATGTGCTGATATCCATGATACCACCCTGAAATAATCGTCTACAGATATCAGCTGCTTCATTAATTATTTCTGGAGAGTTATTTCCAGCTCGTTTCCCTCCGATGAGAACCTCTAATCGTGATATATCACTGAGAACACTACCAGGACATGAAACGCTAGCGTTTCCAACTAGACCACTCCCCAGAAATTTCTTCTCATCGTATGGCTGTCTTATTTGGAGTTGAAATTTTCTCTTGAAGTCTCTGTATTCCTTCATCCTTCTATCTAAACTCCCAGTATTTATTTCATACACTATATCAGCCCATTCATTATGTGACATTCTATAATCCGAATAATTGTCCGTGAAAAACTTCTCTTGTGAATCATAGCTGTTAGCAGCGAATTCACCTAAATTGTCTATATCCTCGTTGAGAATTTGTTGTTTAGCGCTCTCGGTAAATATAATTGATTTAGGTAGTCCACTAACTAGTTCTTCCTGAAATCCTTTAAATTTTCGTTCTGAAGCGGTTGATATATCCTGAGGAAGTGATTGCAAGGATTTTTTTGTTTGTTTAGTTCTTTTTGCTATTTTTTCTAACACAGGAATAAGACCCTCTTCTTTTCTTTTACCGTCAGGATCATCTCCCAGTATAGCACGCTCTATCTCCTTCGTTGCTGTGGTTACTGGTTTAAACAATTCTTCAGATCCCGCAGCAAAATCAGTCTGAAGACTCTGTCGTTGTTGTAGTTTATTCCGTACAGAGTCACGAATTGGTACAAATCTCCTGATTGCATCCAGTCGTTCACGAGCCAATCGGGTTGTTAATGCTTCATTGACCATTATTTGAAATCAGAAACAATGTTTCAATTGTAAAACACTTTTCCCACTTTTTTGACATATCATAGATGATTTTTAACACCATCATGGAGGTGTTTTAACAGCTCTATCAGGTTTGAGGAAAGTCACATAATTGTATATAAAATAAATAATACTGTGACTTTCCTCACTTTTTTGACATCAATGACATATCATAGATGATTTTTGATACGGTCATGGAAGTGTTATTTCATCGTGAGACACCTTCTATCAATGATGAGGAAAGTCACATAATTGTATATAAAATAAATAATACTGTGACTTTCCTCATTCTAGTTTTGATCAATCTGAACCGTCCATCAATTTTTATTCAGTGTGAAATAGTTTCACTGTTTTTGACATTATCAATCAAAAAATGCTAAAAAAAATTAAAATCTCTATGAGGGACGGTCACAATCAAATAATGATAAATGGTCAATCAAAATTGTTCATTTTCTTGAATTAACGCCCGTAGGTTTCTAACTTTAGAATTAACCACCTTTATCAATTCGTATTCGTACCCCAATTCTTTTCGTATTCGTTCTACGATGGTATACAACGGAGCGAACACACTTACGTCACTGGAAAATGCGAGAGAGTCCCGAATAGAATTCTGAATTCTCTTGATGAGCGCATACTTCTTTGGTAGCATATACTTGTTAGTGCTAACTCCGTATTCTATATCCTGAAAATCAGACATGATTTGATCAGGATTTAACCCATCTGATAGTTCAATATCCCAACTTTTCAATTTTGAAATCTCGGATAAAATGCTATTCATGTTTTCAGAATTCATTATTCTATAATAATGATATATTTCTAAATGAAAAATATGACGCATTAGACATAACTAAATTGAACTTTTTGTCCCGTCCTTTTTGAAATAGCCGATCGATAAATCCCCTCTGCAACGAATCGTACTGAGGCTCTACAAATATCGAAATACTTGCCGGCTTCATATATTTATTGAAATATTTTTTCTTCGTTAGTTATTGTATTCAAAGATTTTACTGGTCTCGCTTTTTTTGAGCATTTTCCAGTCTCTCCTCGTTTGGTATTCTCACTTTGTGTGATAGCCTGCAGATTTGATAAAGAATTATTCTTTGGATTAGAATCGATATGATCAATAACAAAATCATCCTCGATCAATCCATAAAAGCATTCATACACGAAACGATGATTGCGATAAGTTTTCTTTCCCTTAACAGTGAACACCAAATACCCCATACCATTGTCAGCACCAACTGGTTTCTTCAGTCTACAGTGCCTTACAACACCATCACTGGATGCTTCATAATTTGTAATCAAGGGATGGTGTCTGAATTCTTGGTTCATTCGTATACATAATACTATTGTTTGTCTAATTCATTGTTTGGTTTAATGATGAATCTTTCGATGTAGTCTTGAGGAGTTTTTATGATTTTGTCAGGGACGTTGTCAGTGTCGGGGACTTTTTCAGGGTCATAATTTCTGATTGATTGTCCATTTTTTATTCTTTTATCATAATAACGCTTCAACTCCCTGTATCGCTTTCCACCGCAATTCAAACACAACTGAGATTTTCCCCTGACCCCAACCCCACATCGTATGCAGGGTAACGGACCAAGGCTTCCACGTCGAAAGCTTTGCATATGATACCCACAAAACTCATTTCTGCATGATTTGTTACACGGGGTTGTTGATCCAATCATAAGCCACTTACAGTGATTCATTATATATAAATTCTTCATTTAAATGCTTGTTTTAATTATAGCATGAGGGAATTAAGGAGAACGCCTTCGAAAAATGCGGAATTCAATGCTGATAAGGAGTTTAAGAGATTATTAAAAATTAATCCTAAATTTAATCTCGATAAACCAAAAAAACGTCCAATAGACGGAAACATGAAAGAGTTTAAGAGATTATTAAAAATTAATCCTAAATTTAATCTCGATAAACCAAAAAAACGTAACAAAATTAATCCTAAAATTAATCTCAAACGTCCAAGAGACGGAAACATGAAAGAGTTTAAGAGATTATTAAAAATTAATCCTAAATTTAATCTCGATAAACCAAAAAAACGTCCAAGAGACGGAAACATGAAAGAGTTTAAGAGATTATTAAAAATTAATCCTAAATTTAATCTCGATAAACCAAAAAAACGTAACAAAATTAATCCTAAATTTAATCTCGATAAACCAAAAAAAACGTTTAATAGACGGAAACATGAAAGAGTTTAAGAGATTATTAAAAATTAATCCTAAATTTAATCTCGATAAACCAAAAAAAACGTCCAAGAGATTACCCTGGAAAGATGCTCAATTCAATCTCGATATAGTTTCTAATACACCAAAGAATACAATTCTTGATAAAGCCATGATTAGTAAAATCAGAGACTGTTTTAATGAATTCAAGCGTGATGGAGCATCTTATTGTTGGTCAACATTTCGAATTGATGGTGTTGTTGATGCTACCATGACTGATGAAAAAGCAGCAGTGATAATTTCACGTGTTGGGGAAAAAAAGTATTTTTTCCGAATAAAATTCATTATCGAAGTCGATGGCAAATGGATTATTAGGGATAAATTTGAACCAATTCTCAAGAATAAAAAAGCTGTCATTGTGAGTAGAGATTCCAAACCAGGAATTCTAACCGGAATCGATAAGCCATACTACGAAAGATTTTATCCCGTAACAGCAATGGTTTATGGGATATATCCGTTAAATGATAAACCCGATATCGCAAAACTAGCTCCTATGAAATATTCGTCAGGGCTTAATTGTGTAGCAGAACGAATAATAGAACATTTCACAAATGCGTCCCGGGGAAATAAACTAACTGATCAGCGACGTAGGAAAATAACCGAATGGGAACTGACAGTGAAACAGCATGGTGCAAAGATTTCTGATATAGCTAAATTAGAAACATCATTAAGATTTCCAATAACCGTTATGACGATAACCGGAGAGGTTTTATACGAACCGAAATATAACAAAAATGGAGCGCCAATACAGATTATTGATCATAACAAACACGCGTGGACACCTGCGGTAACAGTATTTCCACGAGAACGAACCGTGAAATATATCCCTAAGGAATTCGTCGGGGATGTTTTCTATGAAGAGAAATTATTCGATGCTATTCATGCGTTGTGTAAAGATGATCCTGTGTCAGTGTGGTTACTTAGAAGTGATGAAGATCCCGAAATAGGATTCGATCAATTTGTAAGACCAAATGGTGAATTATATCGCGTTGAAGAATTAGATAACAGAATGAGAAAAATCGCTAGTGATTTTTCACCGGAGAGTTTCCATGAAAAACTACTCACGGATAGTTTTACTATTCCATCAGTGGTAGCTCACTTCGCAAGAGAAAAAAACTCATGGCGTCCAACACGAAGTGATTTTCTCGAGGATGTTAAATTGAGTTGCGTCGAATTTGGTCATGGAGGACTGTGGAATACGAAATACTCACGTGATGGTATGATTTCAATTGATATAGCCGCGTGTTATCCCGGAAGTTTTCTCGGGTATGGGGAATGTGCTGAGTACTTCAAACGATTTGGACACCCCACGCATGAAATGACTCGTGTTGCGATTAATGGACCATTGCCTGATTTTGATTTAACCGGATTCGCTCGTGTGATATCATTCGAATTAGCTACAGGGTTACATCCGTGTAGTTATGTTTGGCTCGGTAGACACCTATCTGAAAAACACTGGATGCCAATAGTGCTATTGAGATATATGATTGAGTGTGGTATGCTAATATCGTTGATTGTTTCCGAGGCTATTATATGCTATCGAGCTCAGAAAGAAGTTTGGCTACCACAACCCGATCTAGATAGAATAATCAGCGAACAGCGAAAACAATTCCCTGATTTCAATGAAGAACAAATCATGAATCGGTCTAAGAAGTTATTTGAAATTAAAAAAGAACAAGCAAAAGATTTTGGACGAAGAATAATCGGTAAATTTACCCAGGGTGGACGATACGACAATGCAAAATATTCTTCGCGGTTGATCATAGATATCGCTGAATACGATTTTATTGTAACGGATTTAATGAAACAGGGAAAACTTGTATCCCGTAAGGATGCTTTTCTATCCAATGGTGAGAAATTAGGTACGGTTGTTACCTACTGTGATGGATAAAATTCCCAGTATACACATTTAAGATCATCTATGCTAGCCTATGCTTCTATTAATCTATTTTCGATGATAAATAGATTTCCTAATACCGCGGTTAGAGTGGCCACTGATTCAATGTATATACACAATAAGTACAAATCAGCTGTAGCGGCATTCACAGATCCCGAAGAAAATTGGGGGCGTTGGCGATTTAAAAAGGAGATGCTACATGAGTATTGTGAATCCGCAGACGTTGCCATGGATGATAAATATCTTTGTTGTAACCGTATTGAAATTCAATCAGAATTTTCTAATGCACCACCGGTATCTGATCCAGTATGTAGATACAAGACAGTTTATTTAAACGGTTGTGGTGGGTCAGGAAAGACAACTCGTGCAATTGAATTATTTCGTCGGTCAACCATGATTGTGTTAACACCGACTCACAGACTCGCCAGAGAGATGATACAGCGAGGGGTAAATGCCTGTACTTACCATAGTTTCTTTCGATGGAAGGGTGACAAATGGACTCCTGAGCGTATGGGTGATAAATTCATTCCTGAAATCATAATTTGGGATGAAATATGCACAGTGTCATTAGATGTATTACAAACATTTCTCGAGTGGTTGTTAAACAAAAACACAAAAGTCGTCATGTGCGGTGATCACGGCCAACCACCACCATTTGTCGGTGCATCCCCACATGAATGGTTAAAGGATTTTGTAGACTACTATGAAGAAATCACCACTGATTATAGATCACTTGATGAACGATTACGCGAGTTCAAAGCGCTAATTAGATTACAACCGGATAGAATCCAATGCGAAATAGCGCGTGAAGTGATTTCAGAAACTCCAATGAATGATTTCTGGGAAACATGGAGACCAAATGATTTGATAATTGCAAGTAGAAAAATAGTCAGGGACACACTTCAGATGAAGTTATTTGAATTGCATAAAGAAAAATTTGCAACGCTTCCAGTACCCCTTTGTTATAGGCCATCGGATACACGAAAACAGAATATTGAAGTTGATATTCCAGGACAGAGTGAAAAACAAATTCTCGTATTAAATGATATTGTGCTGGTTGATATCAATGTCGTTGAAGATGCATTGCGTGATAATAAATCCCCGTGGACGCTAGGATACGCAGCAACAATACATTCTTCACAGGGATTGACTATATCGGATACAATTGTTTGGATGGTGGATAATCACATCGAATGGTCGAATTTAGTCTATCTCGCAGTATCCAGAGTACGAAAAATAAATCAACTTCGAAGAATTGTTTTCGATGATAATGACACCACAATAAATGATATTGATGTTAAAATTATTGATAAAAAACTCTCCGGTTACAAACAACAGGACAAAAAAAAACAACGAGAATTTGATATTGATGCTGAATTAATAATTACGCTGAAGAAACAACAGAATAATCACTGCGCGAGTTGCAATTGTATAATGCGTTGGCAGTATTCGGATAAGGATCCTCGCCAATTCACCGTAGACAGAAAAAATAACAATCTCGGTCATGTCAGAAACAATGTGATGTTGACTTGTCTTGAGTGCAATAGACGCAACGGTGCTAGTTAAGACCATGCGGTGGCAATTGAGTATCCTCGGGAATTACCTGTAGTTGTTGTCGAGTAAATCCTCGTTGAGGGGCAGTTGAATCCAGTTTATAGACTGGAGGTCTACCCGTAGATCGTGTTATACTAGATATCTTGTGTGTAGTAACACTCCAAATAGGATCAGTAGCCCTTTTTCTGCCACCCTCAAGCTCTCCTGGTTCATATAAATATCTCACAATGACATTACTACCAAGAATTGGTTCTTTGAAATCTTTTTGTGGTTTTTCAGGTATTGACTTCTTTTTAATCGCATTGATAGGTTTCATGTTGATTGTTCTAGTAATCTCGTTATTCAGTGCAGTAATCACAGCTGGTAACCTTTTGACCCATTCACGGGATCGCTTTTCTTGAATGAATTCTTTTGCGTATTGATATCCAAATAACCGCTCAGCAATCGTCCGATTAAATCGTTCTACAATGGCCTGATCGCGATGTAGCGCAGTATGCCCTCGTCGTATGGTGACATTATGATGTTTCATTGTAGATAACACTGCACCCTGAAATTCCTTGCCAGGATCAACCTGCAATAAATTTGGCCAGTGCAGAGGACCTCGTCGATAAATCCTTTCAAATGCAGAAGCGACTTCAGTGGCTGATTTTGTTTTTAACGGTTCTGCTTCTTTGTATCGACTTGCAATATCAACTACGGTTAAAGCGTATTTGTAACCACGATCATGTGGCAGAAATAATATATCAGCCTGATGAACTTCATTAGGAGCGGTCACATCAAAATGCGAGAATTGAATTTGTTTAGGCGGTGGTAGATAAATTTGCCATAGTGCCTGTTTGGATAACCAATTAGCCGCAGTGGTTTTTTTTCACTTTTGCAGCGCTAGCGAGTTTATGGACTGCTGATTTACCCCTCCAGTATCCTCTTGGGGAATAATAAATTGATTCCATATTATTAATTACCGGCACCTAACATCAATTTACTTTTCATAGCCGATTTTATTAAAAAGGAAGCCAATTTTTCTTTGAAGGATTTATCAGGAATAGCATTTAACGCATGAATTAATTTCACATCTGCTAGATGCCTGTGTTGCAAATTGCTGCTTTTATAAGCAACATCATGAAGGTGACAGGCCTTATCAATGGCGTTTATTGGTTCTTCACCGGGTCGGGACTGATTTTGATCATTGAGTCTGATATCAAGTCTGGTTCCCGGTCCACAGTAGCTATATCCTGGAAGGTGCTTTTCTCCGGGGTACTTTGCCCATGGGGTTCCAGGGAGCTTTGCCAATTTGGCTGCGATATCACCTCCTCGTTTTTTTTTAAAACATCTCCGAATTGTAAAATCTTTGATTTTGTAGAAACAAATCTGAACTTTTTAATACCACATGTTGCACATCTACCAGTAAGTGCTGATCTGTTATTTTTAGTTGTAACCGTCGTCACATCATTTGTGCTAGTACGCGTTTTACACTTCATACAATATAGATCCATAATTTATGTATAGAGATATGGATATAATTGATTTTTCAGCGACTAAAACAAGAGAACCAGTTAAGCATCATGCAGCTCTACCAAACTCTATCCGGATGATTATAATCGGGCCATCTGGATCCGGTAAAACGCAATTGTTACTCAATTTAATAATGAGATGGATGAAGTGGGATAAGTTGTATTTAATTGCCCCTAGCGTAGATGATCAACGATGTTATGAAGTGCTAAAAGATTTTAACGACAGCGCGGTAGAAAAATCCGGAGAGGGTATTATTGAGTTTATAACCGATATCGATGAAGCACCGAGCATTGATGATATTGATGGAGATATTAACAATTTAGTCGTATACGACGATATAATGTTAGATAAACAAAAAAATCCTGCTAGGATCTTTTCCAGAGGCAGGCATAAAAACACTGACGTGATATATGTCACTCAACGCTACACTCAGGTTCCAAAAGTTATCAGAGATAACTGCAATATTCTTGCTGTATTCAACGGAGTTGATACTCATACTCTTAGAAATATATGGCAGACATGGTGTTCTGATATGGACTTCAATCAATTTAAAAACTTCTTTAGTCATGCTCAGTCAACCCCGTACGGATTCGCAACAATAAATTTGCATGATCCTCGGACACGATATCGTATCGGACTTGATCAAATATTCGGTTAAAATCATTTATTATTTTTTGTTAACCTGTAGCAGCAGAGAGGGTGGATGACAACAAGTTGCGACCAAAATTAATTAAAAAATCGTAAAAGTCTCCGTTTTCATTTTTTTAGTTAAAATGAGATTTCGTAGGGAAGGCTCGTTAAAATTTCAATCAATTTTTTGTCTAAAAACGTTGTAGGGTTTGCCCCTGAGACATTTTTTTTGGTTAAAATGAGATCGTAGGAAGGCTCGTTTTAAGGATTCAATCAAAATTTTGTCTAAAAACGTTGTAGGGTTCACCCTCTTTTTGGTTAAAATGAGATTATAGGAAGGATCGTTTTAGGATTTCAATCAAATTTTGTCTCAAAACGTTGTAGGGTTCACCCTCTCTGCTGCTAGGAATAAAATGAAATTAATAGCAAACATAACAACAGATGAAAAAAATAGAAAAGTGAGAAGAAAAAAACACTGAAACAACCACCACAACAATTAAATGAGATAGGGAATAAAATGCATAACAGAAAGGAAACAACAAAACTCCAGATTAACAACAAATTAATGCAACGGGAACTAAGCAAACGGTAGAAAACATAGCTGAACAATACTTCATACAAGAATGTATAGAAAGAAGAAAAGTAAAAGGAAGAGAATGAGAGAGGAAGAACAAAGAATGGCGGATGAAGCACTATATAATGATGAATGTCTAGAATGATATAAATTAATATATCATCATTACAACAATCCAAATATAACCACGATAATAACAATTAAATGAGAAAAGGAAAGAAAACAGCAAAAACTGCAGATAAAGAACAAATTAATGCAACGGAAAAAAGAAGAAAAAAAGCGGAAGAATTTTGATATAATGATGAATGTCTAGAATGACATGAATTAAAATATGTAAAAGAAAATAATAATATCATACAAATAAATATAAAAATGCCACAATAATATACAACTCAATCTATAGCATAAAAAGACAGAAAATCAGAAGGAGGGCCTTCCCATAATGGTCTGTGAAGATCAACGGGGAAAGTACCCTCAAAAAAAAGAAAAGAAAAGAAAGCCCCCTTTACGAAATACCTCCCGAGAATACAATGCGCCGGGTCAAAAGAAGAGAATAAAACTGATACAAGAAAGTTTAAAGTGGAAATATACGACAGACAAAAAATACCTTTACTTGACGGAAATTTCAACAAAAATCTAATACGACAGATAACGGACTTACATTACAAAGACGATGTTAGCTTGCGGGCGAGTCATTACTATAAAGAAAAAAGAACTAGGCAAACTTTAATAAGTAACCTTTATTTGTTCTTCTTTCTATGGTTTTCATTTAACAACAAACACTTTAAGGGGGTACAGGGTAACAGGGACCCTTAATATGGAACTTCATGATGAGAACGTCATAGGGCTACGTCACGTGGCTCATCGCGAAGTGGACATGCCTATGCAATAGTTTGGAAAAGACCCCAATAAGAGAACATCTAAACATACAAATAAAACAACAAATATATACACATTCCACAAAAAATCGTCTATTATGCTATACCTACTATTCTACTTGTGCAACTCCCGCACAGCACAAGAGAAAGCAGCTGATGGGTAAAATAAACAATTTACAAAAAATTTAATAGATATAAATAAATGCATAAACTGAGGCGACTCAACTCAAGTCGAGAAAAGTACAATTAGAAATTAAAGAATGTATGGACCCCCACTCGAGCCCACTCGTACTCAAAGTGAAATTAATAGAAAATAGGGAAAATACGAAGAAGACACGGATATGCAATCACTAAATCAGTAAGTTTATTTTTTCAAATAAAAGTATTACACCGTACTTCGTTCAAACGTAAAACCAGATAAATACAAATATAAACTCAATAAATCATATTTAAAGAAATGATGACCCCAAATTTGGATGG
The DNA here is from genome assembly GCA_030141615.1 of Unio pictorum. NCBI lineage: Eukaryota > Metazoa > Mollusca > Bivalvia > Unionida > Unionidae > Unio > Unio pictorum. The sequence continues at coordinate 3,919,980 of JARLTB010000128.1, read as the reverse complement.
ACACAATAAACAAAATAGGACAACTGGATGAATTGAACCTAGCAAGCTATCCCAACAAAAATAATATGTATATATAAGCATATATAGCAACATTAATATAGCACAAAAAAGCATACATGGGATACAGGTAACCTCTAGCCAAGGTCAACAAAGACGATCTAAGGTAAAAAAAATTCCGAGTCTAGATAAATAAAAGCTACTCGGATGAACAACCCTATAGAAACACTAGGAATTAATACACTTTCAAAATTAAAATAAAATAAACAACGTTTTAGATGAAAAATTGATATAAAAACAACAGATAACTATACATGGGGAGGATAACAACACTACATGAATACTTTTTTCTCTTTCGCTTCAAAGTGGGGGTTGGGGGCATCTGTCTGGTGCCCCTTAGAAAACAGAAAGCACACACATATATAAGACAAATCTTTAACATATAATATAAAGATTGTAAATAAACGTAAAGGAGACTGGTACATCTATGTACACCTTGTAACAAATAAAACAAACTACTTAATTTTATTTGTTTATCAAATTATGTAGTGTAAATATATCCCCTGCCTTCAGTCTATTTGATGATGTAACTGTACGAATACAATATATTTCCATACATCTCTCGGTCTCTGTCTCTCAGTCTCGCACACACACACACACACACACACACACACACACACACACATAAATCTGTATCCTTATGCGCATTTGTCCGCGAACGTCAGCACAACACTATATTTTCGTATTTCGGGTTGAAGGAAGTTTTTATCTAAACATATTTTATTTGAAAATATATTACTACGCGTGTAGTTGTAAAACATGTTCGCCAACAATGGGACTTTGTTACTGGTTTGTCTTCTCCAGAGAGGCATGCGTGCGAAGAAAACCTAATTTCAAGCGAATTACTTATGAAGAGAATCGACTTTTTAGGAGAATTTGCAGGAACATTTTAAATTTTATTTAATTTCATGATGCATTTTTTCTTATCTGTAGTGCAGCTATATTAATGGATTTTATTATGAAGCCGCAAGGGCATAGTCGCACTGGTATACTCATTAAGGACACACACGCATTAGTAAACTCATTGAGGTCATACGCTAACAGGTACACTCATTAAGGACATACACATAGTAGTAAACTCATTGAGGTCATACGCTAACAGGTACACTCATTAAGGACATACACAAAGTAGTAAACTCATTAAGGACATACACGCAGTGCTAAACTCGTCAAGGACATACACGTAGTGGTAAACTTATTAAGGACATACACGCACTGGTAAACTCGTCAAGGACATACACGCAGGGGTAAACTCATTAAGGACATACACGCACTGGTAAACTCGTCAATGACATACACGTAGGGGTAAAGTCATTAAAGACATACACGCACTGGTAAACTCGTCAATGACATACACATAGGGGTAAACTCATTAAAGATACACGCAGTGGTAAACTCGTCAAGGACATACACATAGTGGTAAACTCATTAAGGACATACACGCACTGGTAAACTCGTCAAGGACATACACGTAGGGGTAAACTCAAAAAGTCCATTAACACACTTCTAATTTCAGTAAGGACCTACTATTACTTGTAAACCCATTAAGGACCTACTAGAACTGGTAAACCCATTAAAGACCTAGTACCGATAAACCCATTAAGGATCCAATTAGACTAGTACTGATATAACCATTAAGCACCTGACATTAGTGGTAAACCCATTAAGGACATTATAGCACTGACAAACCAATCAAGGACATACTAATACTGATATACTAGTTAAGGAACTACTAGTACTGATAAACCAATTTAGGACCTACTAGTACCGATAAACCCATTAAGGACCTAATACAATTCGTAAACAATTTAATGACCTGATAGCACAGATAAATCAAGTAAGGACCTACTAGTCCTGATAAACCCATTTAGGACCTACTAGTCCTGATAAACCTATTAAGGAGCTACTAGTATTGGTAAACCCATTTAGGACCTACTAGTACTGATAAACCCATTTCAGACCTACTAGTACTGAGAAACCCATTAAGGACCTACTTATATTACCATTAAGGACCTGATACTGTTGGTAAACTCATTAAGGACTTGATAGCACTGATAAACCAGTCAAGGACCTGATACTATTGGTAAACCCATTAAGGACCTACTAGTACTGATAAACCCATTCAGGTCCTACTTATATTACCATTAAGGACCTGACACTAGTGGTAAACTCATTAAGGACCTGATAGCACTGATAAACCCATTAAGGACTTACCAGTACTGATAACCATTAAGGATCTGATCTTATTGGTAAACCCATTTAGGACCTATTAGTACTGATAAACCCATTTAGGACCTACTAGTACTGATAAACCCATTTATGACCTATTAGTACTGATAAACCCATTTAGGACCTAATAGTACTGATAAACCCATTTAGGACCTACTAGAAATGATAAACCAATTTAGGACCCACTAGTACTGATAAACCCATTACTATTACTGATAATCCCATTAAAAACCTAGTACTGATAAACCCATTTATGACCTAGTACTGAAAAACTCATTAAGGAACTACTAGGTTTTACTAGAACTGATAAACCAATTTAGGACCTACCAGTACAGATCAACCCATTTAGGACAAAGTAGTATTGATAATCCTATCAAGGACCTACTACTTAAAAACCATTAAGGACCTGATACTTTTGGTAAACCCATATAGGACCAACTAGTCCTGATAAACCCACTTAAGACCTACTAGTACTGATAAACCCGTTTAGGACCTACTAGTAGTGATAATCCCGTAAAGGACCTAGTAGTACTTATCAACCATTAAGGACCTGATACTTTTGTTAAACTCATATAGGACCTACTAGTACTGATAAACCCATTAAAGACCTAATACTACTTATATTACCATTAAGGACCTGACACTAGTGGTAAACCCATTAAGGACCTGATAGCACTGATAAACCAATCAAGGACCTACTAGTACCGATAAATCATTAAGGACCTGATAATATTGGTAAACCCATTAGGGACCTACTAGTACTGATAATCCCATTCAGGACCCACTAGGACTGATGAACCCATTTAGGACCTACTAGTACTGATAATCCCATTAAGGACTTACTAGTACTGATAAACCCATTTAGGACCTACTAATACTGATAATCCTATCAAGGACCTACTACTTATAAACCATTAAGGACCTGATACTTTTGGTAAACTCATACAGGACCTACTAGTACTGATTAACCCATTTAGGACCTACTAGTAGTGATAATCCAATTAAGGACCTACTTGTACTGATAATCCCATAAAGGACCTACTATTACTTATCAACCATTAAGAACCTTAAGATCAACACATTTAGGACCAACTAGTGCTGATAATCGCATTAATGACCTACTAGTCCTGATACTATTGGTAAACCCATTTGTAACCTACTAGGACTGATCAACCCGTTTAGGACCTACTAGTACTGACAATCCCATTGAAGACCTACTAGTACTGACAATCCCATTAAGGACTTGCCAGTACTTCTAAACCATTAAAGACCCGATACTATTTGGAAACCCATTAAGGACCTGCTAGTACTGATACACCCATTAAGGACCTGCTAGTACTGATAAACCCATTTAGGACCTACTAGTTTTGATAAACCCATTAAGGACCTGATACTATTGGTAAACCCATTTAGTACCTACTAATGGTGATAAACCCATTTAGAACATACTAGTACTGATAATCCCATTAAGGACCTACTTGTACTGATAATCGAATTAAGGGCCTACTAGTCCTGATAAACTATTAAGGACCTGATACTATTGGCAAACCCATTTAAAACCTACTAGGACTGATCAACCAGTTTAGGACCTACTAGTACTGATAAACCCATTAAGGACCTACTAGTACTGATAAACCTATTAAGGACCTACTAGTCCTGATAAACCGATTAAGGACCTACTAGTCCTGATAAACCGATTAAGGATCTACTAGTCCTGATAAACCTATTAAGGATCTACTAGTCCTGATAAACCTATTAAGGATATACTAGTCCTGATAAACCTATTAAGGATCTACTAGTCCTGATAAACCTATTAAGGATCTACTAGTCCTGATAAACCTATTAAGGATCTACTAGTCCTGATAAACCTATTAAGGATCTACTAGTACTGATAAACCAATTAAGGATCTACTAGTCCTGATAATCCTATTAAGGATCAACTAGTCCTGATAAACCTATTAAGGATCTACTAGTACTGATAAACCTATTAAGGATCTACTAGTACTGATAAAACTATTAAGGATCTACTAGTCCTGATAAACCTATTAAGGATCTACTAGTACTGATAAACCTATTAAGGATCTACTAGTCCTGATAAACCTATTAAGGATCTACTAGTCCTGATAAACCATTAAGGATCTACTAGTCCTGATAAACCATTAAGGATCTGATCTTATTGGTAAACCCATTTAGGACCTACTAGTATTGATAAACCCATTTAGGACATACTAGCACTGATAATCCCATTAAGGACCTACTTGTACTGATAAACCATTAAGGACCTAACAGTACCGATAAACCATTAAGGAGCTGATACTTTTGGTAAACCCATTTAGGACCTACTAGTACTGATCAACACATTTAGGACCTACTAATGCTGGTAAACCCATTAAGGACCTCCTTGTACTGATAAACCATTAAGGACCTCCTTGTACTGATAAACCATTAAAGACCTGATACTTTTTGGCAAACCCATTTAGGACCTACTAGTACTGGTAAACTCTTTATAGACTACTCGCACCGTTAAACTCGTGGACCTACTCGTATAGGTAACTCCTTAAGGGCTAATGGTAATATGAATTGGAATAACGGATGGATGTGTGTGATATGGTTAGATAGCACACATATTCAGTATTGCATTTAAAATTATATATTATTAATAATACAAAAATAATGTCTTTTAAACGTTCAGGATTGGCTAAACTAGGCAATATGATATTGTATTTTACAAAAAAATAGAGCACGCCAGAGATGTAGTAGTGAGATATGGCAATGTAATTATTGTGCTTCTATGAAGACAATTCAAGATATTAGAAGCTTTACTGTTTTCATATGCATTGGTCCGTGTGTTCAATGCATCTGAGAAAAGTCGAGATGCCAAGCAATGAGAGCTGTCATATTAGTATTCTACCAGAGAACCCAGTCCCTTGACTGGAAGTCATATTAAACGCATATACGTAACCCCGGTGACTAAGGAATTTTGGATATTGAAAATACAGTTACGATTGGTACTGAAAAGATCGAAGAGATATTCATGAAATAAATGCTATAAAACAACTTGTTTGCTTGTTTACGATTCACATCATCACATTTACAAGACATGTATCTCTTTAGGTATTAATCCGCCAAAGTTTTTTGTCAGAAACCATCAGACTTTCGTTCTCAATGCCCACCTAAAGATAAAGAAAAATACCTTTCATTAACTACTTATAATAAATAAACAATTTATATCTACATAAATTGGATGTATGATGAATATGTTTGCAATCATGAAAACAGTTCTAGTTGTGGTATGAGTTTCCGCTGATGCAAGAGAAAGTACTTAGCGCAATACAAGAGTGATTAAAATTAAGAGTCAAATTTAAACAAGTTACAAACTGATAGGCAATACAAGAGTGATTAAAATTAAGAGTCAAATTTAAACAAGTTACAAACTGATAGGCAAGATACATCAGCAATTACATATTGTACATTATGGTACTTCCTTCAGATCTGGTGGCAATCAAGAATGTCATTAATTGCTAAGGTTTAACGTTTAACGAAATATAGCCCAACAAATACAAGGACGGTAAATATAACACGATTTGATGTATATATATCCATGTACTTATCTAGCATATAATTGTACGGTGTGTCGAATGGGCCATGTACATGAAAATAATTTACAGGTAATAATAGGTACAATTATTAGCACGGAATTGGACAATTTAGTTTTTATCGTTGTACAGTGTAGTCAATTGGAGAAACACGGATGTTTTAGAAACCAGGATACAATGAGGCAGCTTAGCATGGCTTGTAGTTTACAAAAAGAGAAAATATTAAACCAAATGTTTATTTTCATTTATTTTCTTTGAAGGCATTATCATGATACCAGGAAAGTGGTTGGCGATTTAAACTAACAATTTATTAATTAATGAAGCTTAAAAACTATTTTTTTTAACAATGCGATAAATAGTTCAGCATATATAGAAATACACGAACAAAAAATATGAATATTCTAGATCCTTGATTTTGGGGACCATCGTAATGTTTGGGATTATTATTATTATTATTATTATTATTATTATTATTATTATTATTATTATTATTATTATTATTATAGATTCTATATTGTTGTATATTGTTGTACACTTCATCAAAGTCTGTGGACAAAGAGGTATGAGATTGTTTTTTAACGAAAGTTATTCTTTGACACTCTTAATTACTATTATTGGTGCATTATACTTAACTGAAAGAAATGGGACATCACTCTTACCATATATTTTTGCCATGTTTTCACAATCACACTACCATCCTCCACCCACCTATATTGATTTTTGCGTTAGCAATAGCCTTTAGCGATATATTCACACTAGTAAATTCATTACGGACACATACCCCTCCTCGTGCTTAATAAAAAAAACTATACAGAGAAACTTCACATTGGAAAACCGTAGGACAATAAAGATTGGCAATGCATGGTTTCCTCTAGACTTGTCACAAAGATGAGACTTACTGAATCAGCCAAAATGTTGTAGTACCCACTGATAATGTTTTAACACGAACATTTAAACTCAGAAATTATTGTTGTTGTTATTATTGTTGTTGTAGGGTTTAACGCCATTTTCAACACAATATATGCTATACATGGCGGTTTGTAATAACTGGTGGAAGAAGAACCCAGTAAAAATTCTGGAGAGAACCATCTACCCGCTAGAATCTACTCACAAGCTTTCGCACGTACCCATATTGGCCTAGCTAGAGATTCGAACCTGCGCAGACTGATGTAAGACGGCAGTGACCTGTAAATTTTGATCGGATCGCGTCGAAAGTTTTGGAGACTGCCTAAATCACGATAATGAACAATCTGAAAGTAAAAGCTACGGAATTATTTTTGTACCTTTCAACCTTCGGGTCTATTTGTGTCCGGAAAAAAGGGTATGAGAAGAAAATATATTAGCTCTTATTAGCAATACGATTTGGAGGCAATCGATTTCCTTAAAATTAATTAATTAGACTATTTATACAAATCTAATATAGTCAGATTCTGAGATCGCACGAATTGAGAATAAGGTACTTACCATTACGAGGGTGTAAGATTGATGAGATTAAATGTATAACTTGCTCGGCTTATTTACAAGAAGACACTTAATTTCTTATTTCCGATTGTCAACACAAAAATCTAGGAATGGAAAAGTTAGCTGCTATGAGTTGC
>JARLTB010000128.1:3880000-3910000 GCA_030141615.1 Unio pictorum | reverse complement strand
TAACATTTGTATCTATCCCTTATTCAATGCATGATAACATTTGTATCTAGCCTCAAATCAATAGATGCTAACATCAATGTTTCTCCCCACTCAATACATGCTAATATCTTTATGTATTCACCACTGAATGTATGTTATCATCTTTCTCTATCCAACACTCAATGCTTATCCCCATGTCAATGCTTATTCCATATCCAATGCATGCTAAATCATAACCAATGCCCCACCCAATGCATGCTAACATTTTAGCTATCCCCAACTCGACGCATACTAACATCATTATTTATCACCAAATCAATGCATTCTGATATCTTTATATAACCCCAATCAATGAATGCTAACATTTTTATCTATCCCCAACTTAATAAATGCTAACATGTTTATCTATTCCCCCCAGCTCAATCAATGCTAATATGTTCATCTATTCCCCACTCAACGAATGCTAACATTTTTATCTATCCCCAACTTAATAAATGCTAACATGTTTATCTATTCCCCATTCTGTGAATGCCAATATGTTTATCTATCCCCCACTCAATGAATGCTAACATGTGTATCTACCCCCACTCAACGAATGCTAACTTGTTTATCTATCCCCCGCTCAGTGAATGCTAACTTCTTTATCCATCGCTTACTCAATGAATGTTAACGTGTATCTATCCCCACTCAATGAATGATTATATCCACACCCAATGCACGTTGTCGTCTTTATCTCTCGCCCACTCAAATAATGCTTATATCGTTATATAACTTAACACAATGCATGTTAACATCTTCATCCCACAATCAACGCACACTAGCATCTTTATCAATGCATTATTACATCTTATTATCCCCACTCAATACTTGCTAACACCTTTATGTATCCACCGCTAACTGCATGCTAACATCTTTATGTATCCACCGCTAACTGCATGCTAACATCTTTATGTATCCACCGCTAACTGCATGATAACATCTTTATGTATCCACCGCTAACTGCATGCTAACATCTTTATATATCCACAGTCAATGTACGTTGTCGTCTTTATCTAGCCTCCACTCAATGCTTGCTAATGTCTGTATCTATCCCACACTCAAGATAGGCTAAAATCTGTATTTTATTTATTTATTTCAGTAATTGCAAGAGAACATTTTAATCTATCCCTCGTTCAATGCATGTTAATATCTTTCGCTATCTCCACTCAATGCATTCTAACATATTTATCAATTTCCACTGAATGCACGCTAAGGTTTGTATTTATTCTCTACTAAATACCTGCTAACATCATTATACATCTCACACTAAATGCCAGATGACATATTTTTCCATCTCCACACAATGCCTACTTACATCTCTACGTATCAACCACTCAGTAAATGCTAGCATCTTTGTCTATCCTCCACTCAATGTGGGCAAACATCTTTATATATCTCCACTCAACTCATGCTAACATCTTTATCAATCCCACACAATGCATGCTAACATCTTTAAGTATCCATCACTCAGTGCACGCTGACATCTTTTTTAATCCTCTACTCAATGCATGCTAACATCTTTACGTATCACTCACTCACTGCATGCTGACATCTTTTTTTAATCCTCTACTCAATGCTTGCTAACATCTTTCGCAATGATATTATCAATGTCTGTTAACATGTTTATCTATCTCCACTTGATGCATTCTGACATCTTTATATATCCTGCACTCAATGCATGCTTGCAAATCTGTATCAATCGCCATTCAATGCATGCTTGCAAATCTGTATCAATCGCCATTCAATGCATGCTTGCAAATCTGGATCAATCGCCATTCAATGCATGCTTGCAAATCTGTATCAATCGCCATTCAATGCATGCTTGCAAATCTGTATCAATCGCCATTCAATGCATGCTTGCAAATCTGTATCAATCGCCATTCAATGCATGCTTGCAAATCTGTATCAATCGCCATTCAATGCATGCTTGCAAATCTGGATCAATCGCAATTCAATGCATGCTTGCAAATCTGGATCAATCGCCATTCAATGCATGCTTGCAAATCTGTATCAATCGCCATTCAATGCATGCTTGCAAATCTGGATCAATCGCCATTCAATGCATGCTTGCAAATCTGTATCAATCGCCATTCAATGCATGCTAACATGGATATGTATTCCCACTCAATGCGATTCAAATCTTTATATATGGTCCACTCAATGCATGCTAAGATCTTTCTACCTGGTTTTACATCTTTTACATTAGATTATTTTCAAGTTTACTGGAAAATGTAAAAACTGTTAACATATATAAGCTGCTGTCCGACATAATAACGATGTCGCATTTGTTATTCTCTCTTAATACTTTACCATTCTGATTCAATGTTTTCGATGTTTAATTGTGATTTCATTAATTACGTTAGCGAGACATATACAAATAATTATCACTTTTGATGTGCATAAAGCTTTAAATATTTCCTCCGTACCTCGTGCTATATTCAGTGTACCTCGTGCTATATTCAGTGTACCTCGTGCTATATTCAGTGTACCTCGTGCTATATTCAGTGTACCTCGTGCTATATTCAGTGTACCTTGCGCTATGATTTCTTTTAGTAAATAGAGCATATAAAACCTACTCATATGGTATTGTTGATATTCTTCACGACGAGATGGTTAGAATATACGTGAACTGCTACATTTCTAAACGACAAGACTCCTCGAGCTGGGTAACGCAAGCAGCCAGAAAATAATCCATATGAACTTCACACCCGACAACGGCAAAACAAGTGATTTGCAATAAAGAGTTCCTCTCGTAACATCGTAATATATTTTATTTGTATATTGTGGGTTTAATGTCGTATTACAGCACATCTCCTGATAAGCTGATATGAGGCAAATATATTTTGTTGGAGGAAAACCCTGAGAAAACCAAGTGATGAACAACCCAACAAATATCTAATCCTTGTTACCTTTGCTTGGTGGTTGGTATGGTGTGTATAATTGACGTGTAAACATTACATTCATGCTCATAAAGCTGAGAGAGAGAGAGAGAGAGAGAGAGAGAGAGAGAAAGAGAGAGAGAGAGAGAGAGAGAGAGAGAGAGAGAGAGAGAGATTATGTGAAAAAATTAATTTAATCTCCGATCTAGATCATCTTATAGCCAGACTATACAATATTTTCATCGCAAACTAAATTTGAAATATACTCGAGTCATGCTTCCAGAACGGACACTTTAATTATGGCGTCAGATTTGGAGACGATTTGTTATACTTACAAAACTTATTACTGAGCCATTCATTAATAAAATACCGCATTTTAATTGAGGGCAAGTTAAATTTTTCAGTGACCTTGACCTGTGCAAGTTTTATATGCTAGTAAGCTTTCCAAAGATACATACATATCTGCATGCATAAATACATACACACTTGTGTGTGTGCGCGTGCCTGTGCGCTTGCTTGCATGTGTATGCGCACACGTACGCACGTACGCACCATACATACATACATACATACATACATACATACATACATACATACATACATACATACATACATACATACATACATACATACATGTTATTAACATTTAAATTTGTGGTGCATGTTTGAAATAATTAAAAAAACCTGCTTATGATCACAGACAAAATAATCAAGCCGATATACGAGCTGCATAACAGTGTATCCATCTACTCTTGTTATGAAACACACCGGCACACTACTGGTTATGGTGGTAACAGAATAAAAATTTCTCAAAATAGAAAACTCAAATGCACATAATTTCCGATTCAAAATCTCTCCAAAATGACTATAAACATGAAGTTCTCTGAATGAGGACATATAACTAAGACATTCTCCTTCTAAAAGTAAACGTGCAAATGAGCGCAAATTCCCTAAACAAAAAATCCTTTAGCAGTTTTAGAATAATAGCCTATCAGCTGATTGTATTATCCCACTCTTGATTTTTTTAATTTTGCATTTAGAACATAACATTATCCCAGTCTGTTGCTAATCTATCAACTGATGAAATCTATTTCATTATATTACTTTTGAAACGAAGTAAATGGCGTTATCCCAATAAATAGATTTTAGACAGAAAGACATAATCCAAGTATATTGCTAGTCCATCAAATGATGACATTATCCCAGTCTATTGCTTTTGAAACTAAGTAAATGGCGTTATCCCAATAAATAGATTTTAGAAAGAAAGACATTATCCCAGTCTGGTGCTAGTCTAGCATATGATGACATTATTCCAGTATATTGCTTTTCAGAACCGAACAATTGCCCTTATAATTCAGATGCTTTCTCAAATGCTGGGCAGATATGCTAAATGACATCGTCCACATCCAATGGCATATCAGCTGAGGACATCATCCTTATTCAATGGCAGATTAGCTGATTACATTGTAATTCAATAGTAGATCAGCTGATGCCATCGTTCAAATTGAATGGCAGATCAGCTGATGCCATCGTTCAAATTGAATGGCAGATCAGCTGATGCCATCGGTCATCGTCCAAATTGAATGGCAGATCAGCTGATGACATCGGTCATCGTCCAAATTGAATGGCAGATCAGCTGATGACATCGGTCATCGTCCAAATTGAATGGCAGATCAGCTGATGACATCGTCCAAATTGAATGGCTGATCTGCTGATGACATCATCCTAATTCAATGGCAGATCAGCTGATGACATCATCCTAATTCAATGGCAGATCTGCTGATGACATCATCCTAATTCAATGGCAGATCTGACGATGGTAGCGTTATGGAAGGAGAGAGTCAGTCCCCAAATTTTGTAGTGGTTTGTTGGAGTTCAGTTTTACATTTACGGATCATTTGTCAACCAGCATAACAAATATAAAGTATTACCTTGAGCAATTAAAAAATGCAATACTTATTACACGGCACAAAAGAACCCCCAAGGCTATTGAAAGATATTTAACAAGTCCGTTCTACTTTTCAAATCTTACGACGGTGCTTACGTTTTGCTCATAAAGAACAAATCTGGTGAATTTTTATATAACCATGAATAAAGGTTCGACCTAATGATGTAATCGCAAAATATTTGCCCATTCAATATTTAAAAGTAACTGTTGTGTTGCATATGCCACAAGGTTTCTATAAAATATACAAGATAAACACACCCTCTTTTTTCGTAACGAATAGTCCTATAAAACTCATTTATATTTACATCCAGGGGGTATATCAATAAATTAATTTATAAAGATTCTTACATATTCAAAATCAATTATATTTCCAAAAGTTCTTTGACAGTTTTAGGCGAGATTACATGTCATTAGATAAGGTAAAGAAATGTCAAAAGTCGACAAAATAAGAGAGAGAGAGAGAGGCAATATCTTATGAGCTCTGTCTCCTTTATGTTTTACATGATACAACTCGTTTGTTCATTATGGGAAATATTGTGAGATGAAATGATAAGAAATAAACCTAAAATAATACAAAGCGCATACCTAAGAACGATACAAATTCAGTACAATGCACGACCCACATACCAGGATTTATAATTTTATCACAGAAAAACACAAATCATACCTTACCAGACTCGATGGGAATACTTCTTTCCAAATTATATTCAATCGCTGGTCTTGTTAGTATGGCGGGGAATTAATTTTAATACTCGTGAAGCACGGGAATCATGCACATCGATCGATCACTCACTTGCTCATTCACTCATGACAAACATGCACACTGGTACACGACACGAGTCCTGTGTCACAATACATTGTTGTATATTACGCAAGAAATTTACGAAAAGAGAATATTGAATTTAAAACGGATGTTAAGGAGTGAAACAGTCAGAAAGAGTTGGTCACGTGTGTGATGACGCAATTGCACGAGAATGAGAACGATAATCTGACGATGTTATTCATTCTTTGCTGAGAAAAAGACAATAAAACGAGAAATGCTCTTCTCCTGGATTGTCACAAAACCCCACACAATATTTATAGTGATTATGTTTTTAAATTTTAAACCATTTGTCTGGAAAAGATATCTGCTCTAATCTTACTCGACAAAAGTTAAAGTCATACGTGATCTTAACTCAGTTCATTGCTAGCACAGAAGATTCCTAAAGAGCATAGAAGATCCCGTGTGTGCGTGTATATGTGTGTGTGATGTGGATTTGTAACGTAAATTTAACACTTTTTCAGCCATATATAGCTACATCGTCTGCAGTGTGGCAGTTGGAAGTGACGCAGTGAAGTGAAGATCCTACGACATTATGGTATCCCCAAAAAACTTGTCAATGTCATCAGGTCCCTGTACGAGAACTTTGAGTGCAGAGTAATCCACAACAACCAACTCAATGAACCATTCAAGGCGGAAACCGGAGTGAAGCAAGGATGCATTCTCTCTCCGATTCTCTTCTCACTGGCCATTGACTGGATCATGCGCCGCACCACAGAGGGCAACAGACAATGAATACAGTGGACGTTGACCTCAATGCTGGATGACCTGGACTTTGCCGACGATATCGGGGTGATGGCAAGCAGGCACAAGGATATCAAACAGAAGACACAACAGTTGGTACAGACAGCAAACACCATAGGTCTTCGAGTCAACAAAGGGAAGTCTAAGGTCTTGAGGAAGAACACTAGAGCGGACAACCCAATCACCATCAACGACCCGCCCCTACAAGAACTAGACGATTTCACTTACCTGGACAGTAAGGTCGCTACGGATGGAGATTGCACAAGGTAAGTCCTCACAAGAATCAACAAGGCCAATCAGACCTTCGCAATGCTGAAGCCCATCTGGAGGACAAGAAACCTCAGCGTTCACACGAAGATCAGTATCTTCAAGAGCAACGTGTTGAGCGTCCTTTTGTACGGTCAGAGTGTTGGAAGTCCACTACAAACATAGAAAACAAGCTCGAAGTCTTCCAAACTAAGTGCCTGCGACGGATCATGAGGATCTTCTGGCCAAACGTGATCTCGAACGAGGAACTCCGGCACAGATCGGGTGCAAGCACCATCTCTGAAATCATTGCAGCTCGGCGATGGAGATGGCTCGGCCACATCTACATAATGCCCCCTGACTCACTACCAAGGGTGGCACTGAGATGGACCCCACAGGGTAAAAAGAACCGTGGCAGACCCAAAGAGACCTGGTGACGAACTGTGGAGAGAGACCTTAAGACCAGAGGCCTCACCCTGCAGACCGCCCCAACAACAGCTGCCGACAGACCGAAATGGTGCTCCCTTGCTGTTGCCTCAAGCACCAGACGGCGCAGAGAGGATTGATTGATTGATTTTCTTTTATTAAATACATGTACCCGAGATTCCTGTTTGTTGTACAACGATACCCGAGAGTGATTATTGTATATTGTGTCGTATCACACACTAATGAGTTCGGTCCATCCTATGCCGCACGTGTGAAGTGCTTTCGATGAGAAGAGGCAAATGCTTTCAGTGCACAGACGATATCTGTGTATAAATACCTCACTGTAGGTAAAGCACTGTACATTACGGAAATGACCCTACAAGTAGCACAGAACAAAAAGACAAAACGCATTTTTTTTAGACAAAATAAATTACTTTATAAAGACAGGGGAATAAATTAAATCAGGATTTTGTAAAGATGTTTACAATATCAGTATCAAAACTACAAATGAGAAGAAATCAGAAAATGGAAAAAAAGCATTATAATACTAAATGTATAATTGAAGAAAAACAGAAATAATAGGGATCGTATTAAAACTTTTTACCAAAACCTGTACACAGGGAAGAAGTTTTTAACAATTATATTAATAAATAACTCTTTCCAAAAAGAACAGAAAAAAAACGTGAAGAAATGATTCAGAAAAGATATAGATGAAACAATGCAGCAATTAACGAAACCTAAATCGTCAGGACTTCAAACATCTGATTTATATGAACCTTTTAGAGGCTTTTTTATACCTCTGTTAAACTCATTATTCTATAACATATTTGAACTAAAGGAAATGACAGAAGGTATTAAACGTATCTAATAACACTGATATATATATATATATATATATATATATATATATATATATATATATATATATATATATATATATATATATATATATATATATATAAACAAAGGATAAATCACTGACATGAAAAGCTGGAGATTAATATCGCTCCTAAAATTAGATTACAAAATATAAAGCACAATTGTAGCTTAGAGAATTCAATTAACGATTGGAGATATTATTGATATTGTTGATATTATTGAAAGCATCAATCAAAAGTGGAGAGAAGGAAGTATATGTTTTAGAATAGTTATTGTACTTATTGTTTTCTTGTCATAATTGCAATACCTAAGTCATATTAGAATCCAATAACTTATAAATAGGCTTACTTTCCATGGATCAAAAAACAGCGTTTGATAGAATGCTTAATTCACTCCTTTTTTTGACCATATGACTAACTTTGGTTTTAGAACAAGGGGTCAAACCCCTATATAAAAACATTAGTCAATGGTCCAAACAAACGGAGCCGAAATTAAGCCATTCCTTATCAATAGATCTGTTAGACAGGGATGCCCCTTATCTATGCTTTTATACGTTCTAGGAATATAAACAATAGACATAGCTATGCAAAATTATGCAAGAACACAATAAGTACAAATAACTATTACTAAAAAAAAACATATAAATCCTTCCTACATACTGATGATGTTTCAAATTGTATAACTACTCAACAATCATGCAACAACTTAATTAAATAATACAGCATATTTGGAAGTGTTAAGATAACATGACATACCAGATACTTAACACTCTTTGAACAAAATACAAGATAACATGGAATAACATATACTTAACACTCTTATAAAAAATACAAGATAACATGGAATAACATATACTTAACACTCTTATAAAAAAATACAAGATAACATGGACTAACATATACTTAACACTTATAAAAAATACAAGATAGCATGGAATAACATATACTTAACACTTATAAAAAATACAAGATAGCATGGAATAACATATACTTAACACTTATAAAAAATACAAGATAACATGGACTAACATATACTAAACACTTACAAAAAATACAAGATAGCATGGAATAACATATACTTAACACTCTTATAAAAAATACAAGATAACATGGAATAACATATACTTAACACTCTTATAAAAAAATACAAGATAACATGGAATAACATATACTTAACACTTATAAAAAATACAAGATAGCATGGAATAACATATACTTAACACTTATAAAAAAATACAAGATAGCATGGAATAACATATACTTAACACTTATAAAAAATACAAATTGCAAAATCTTACCTTTCTAATTCTATTTCGTATGAATTCGAAATCACGGTCTTTGAACATTATTATATATAAACAAACTGAAGCCTCCGTATTTGACTTTATTTGGAATGACATTTGTAAAATACATTGAACCACACTACAACTAGAAATAACAAAGGGCGGAAAGAGCATTCCAAACTTTAAACATAAACAAATATCCAACTACACTGATTGAAGAAAATAAAGAGTTTAGAAATTAATCAGACTACAACGGAATAAAGTTTAATGTATACCAAAATCTATTTGAACAAATGACGAGGTTGGTTTATATTATAATTATTATTATTTGATGGATATGTAGTGCGAGTGCACGGAATTATGCGAGTCGGATATTTGGTGTCGTGTACGGAATAATTTAAGCTAAATTTACAAGCGAAACAAGCGGAGTGTATCAAAAGTGGTGTTGCTAAGAAACAAAAGTACCCTTTTCACCGAATCCTTCAATCTTTTGGGTATAATTAGCTATTTTTTTAGAATGCACTCATACTAGTAATGATATAAGATGGCGACGCTTTAATGAATTGTTTTGTTTTAATCTCAAATGACAATGTTTCGTGTATTTTTTAGTCTCTCATTTGGCTGATACCTTAGGATTTGTAAGCTTCCTTTCAACAAAAGTTTCCAGACTAACTTATTTTATTGTTGTGCAAAGGTGTGCAGGTGTGTTGCCCCAGTTCCCTATTATAGTCTGATCTACCTTCATATGAAAATGAATCAGACAAATGTATCTAATAGGAATTAACTGATGTGTTTGTAAGGAGTAATTTCTGATATGTTTTTATTGTTTTGGTTTATGACACCCATCTCGAAATGACACCATTTCTTCAGTGAAATGTGAAGCCCGTGTTTATCAAGCGAATCATTTGAAGTTGTGAAATGTTAATATATTCTCTTGAGAACAGACACATACAGTACAAGGCATGTCTTATCTTTGTTATATCACTAAACTGCATGTTTCAATTTGTCTACATATTATTTCTTGTAATGGTCGGAATAAAACCTAAATGAAAGTGTACAATTTTAGCCTTTTTTTTTTGTTGGTTTTAGCAACAGTTTTAAGACATCACTGGCTATGATACGCCATAAAAAAATATATATGCCTTCCCAAAGCACGAAGGTACAGCTAATCCACTACAGAGATCCTTTGACCTAGGACTACGCTATCGCAACCCAAAAAAAACATTCAGATACGATAGCTAGGTCATGTATCATCATTTATTTTTAAAAAAATCATTATTGTATTTCATAGCTGTATCTCTGAAATATGTTATATGTATCTATTTGTCGTACATATTTGTGAGTAGTACAGTTTGGTTTGTACATATATGTGATACTCTTTGTTGCTTTTCATTTCAATTTTAATAAAATATATGTAATTTTACACGTTTTTATTCTTCTTTATGACTTAGCGAAGCATTTTTCATTAGTATTATAAAGCTACACTTTTAAGAAATGTTTAATACAGTAGGATTCTTTGATCAGAGGGACCCGAGTGTCGCCTGCATCGGAGGAATTGAGGTCTGCGTGGTGCAAGCTGTAAAGCCAGCCACAGGAATTCTAGCAGCTCTAGCAGCAGAGAGGGTGAACCTCACAACTTTTCGAGCGTCGATTCGGAAATCTGAGGCTTCCACCAAATAGTAAAAAAAATGGCGTCTATTCGATAAAATAAGATTTCCTTATATACGCCAACGTCGTTGTCATTCACCCTCTCTGCTGCTGGAACTTTCAGTTCTGGGTTAATAATTCTTTTACGAGTTCAACCAAATATTTGATCGAGTCTTTAGGACGAAAATCCTTTGAAATTGCAAAGCAATTTAGGATTTCACAAACAAACTAATAGCTAACACCTCTTCTTGTAAATCAATCAGATTATCTGACTGGTCGGTGAGTTTGAAATTAATTCTCGTTAACGAATTATTATGGCATCGCATGTAGACAGGATTAATTGGGTTCTCAATAATTAGGAATCCTGGAGGAGCTGTTGGTGCAAACGAATAAAGAATATATCCTTGCTGAGCTTGATTTGATCGTTCGAGATTAATTTGATAGCTTCCTTCGATAACATCACATACTAAATTGAGCGCAATCACCGTTGAAATATTCACGTTGAACGGAGCGATATGCCTACCGCCTCCATCTGGATCATTATTATGTTTGAGGAGGACAGATGGATCTTGTTTTTGTAGCGCCTTGATATCGGTTTTAACAATTCTTGCTAGTTCATCAGCTTTGTACCCGGGAAACTTGAAATTACGCAGATTGTCCTCTGTGATATTGTAATCGGTTAGGAATCGTTGTTTATTGTCGCTGTTGTCATTAATTATTGTTTGAATAATTAGTTCATAGATATATTCCATGTCCGATATAAGTTGATTTATTATTTCAACATGTTTTTGCGATTTTGTTTTCCGTAGTTGTTCTAGTTGTGTTTCATATAATTGTTTAATTTCATTAAAATAACCACGGACGTCAGTTAGCGTAAATGAAATAGTAACAGATGAGTCGGTTGTTCTTTTAATGATAAAATCCCATTGCAATGTGTCTTTGTTGGTAAATATAAATCTATCGGCGATTCTTCCTTTTCTTATATCAGATAAATTATCTCGATAACTGGGATTGATTTCATGATATGATTGTACGTCCGTGGTTAAGTCGGTGGCGGATTTTTCCGGTGGTTTTTCAGGCCATCCTAACACTGTTCTTAACGAGCTGTTATATATATCTACAATGTATCCCTCTGTGCTTATTTCGATCGACGACGAGAGCGTCGGTTGATGAAGATTAATAGCTATTTTTGATTCTTTTCCAGTGATTGATTTTATTCTACGCTGAATTTCAGCATTGATTTGCTTAATTTGGTACGACCCAGTTGGTAACGAAACAGTTTCCCACTCTGGAGTACCATCGGGTTTATTCTTATACGAGAACACCAGTGCGTTATTGGGTTGCTGACCACCAAATGCAACCGATCTGATATTAGGCCAGCTATGATATACTCGTAATTTTGCCAGCGCGATCTCACGCACTGGAATCGGAGAAGGGAAGTTCACACTAAATTCAGGGCTCGTTGATGTTATTGATATCATGCTTGTTTGTACTGGGTTCGTGTTCTCCACTACTCGTTGAAGTAATTCCATCGGTGTCGTCATTGTTATTATACTCATGTTGTATTTCTAATTTTGACACCGCGGAATCATAAATACTGACCATCACTGAGAACTCACAATCTGGTATAGTTGAGATTATTGAGATCATTTTGGTCTTTGGGTTCGTGTTTGGGTTTGTTTTTGGGTTCGTGTTTTCTAATTCCATCGGTGTTGTCATTGTTATTATATTCATGTTGTTGCTCTAATTTTGATATCGCTGAATCAAAAATACTGACCATCGCTGAGAATTCACTATCTGATATAATTGTATTATCGAGTGACGACGATATCATCAGGGATAACTGCGAATATGCGGTTGATGCAATATGAAATTGAATTAAGTAATTCTGCAGTTTACTCTGGCTGCATGATGATATCTTTTTTGCTATCCCGGTTGATATACCCCCGATTGTAGCCACCGCAGAAATGCAAATTGAAACTACGACCGGGGCAATCATTATAACCGATGCAAGTATTATTCCGGCGCCAGCGAGAACGCTTGACACCGAGTACATAGTAATATCAATTGCGGTGATTCTTCGTCGGTATTTTTTTATTTTTATTTGATACTCCTCAGTGAGGGTTTTGAGTCTAGTCTGAAATTCTCTGACTTGATCATAGCGACATTGAGTTGATGAAATCATTGTTATTTTAAAAACGCTAGCGTTTTCAATTATTTGTCATCGTTAGCGGGAATTGCTAGTACTTCAGCCAGAAAAATCATGTACAAGTTCTAAACACCAAATTATTTTTGTTCTAATGGTGGAGCTATTAACCGCGACGACATTAAAGTCTAGTTTGCGACCATTAAAAATAAACGTCGCGGTGCCACCAGAGTAGGTTTTACCGTCCGCGATCATATTAAATTGATCTACAGAGATCCACGTTAGCCTGTAGATACCATCGATCCACGTCATCAAGGCGATATCATCGAAACTCGATCCGCCCAAGGGACCGATAGACAGCGTAGTATAAACGTCTCTTGTCCAATCCATGGTTCCATGCTCGACCGTATACACGATATTTTTAACTTCATTGTCTAGATGCGGAATCTTTATCTTTTCAAAATTTTCTTTTAGTTTAAGAAGATCGTCGGAAATATCGAGATAATTTACCCTGATTTTGGCAGGATCTATTGTTTTTCCACTCTCCTCCTTGTTAGAAAAGAATGAAACCAGAAGTTGGTTGATTCTAATCCGTGCTTGGGTTTTAATATGGTTGTCGATGTTAGAAAATTTCGTCGTGATATCTTGGAGGCTACTGCCCTCAAAGAACTTATTAACAATATCGCTGGTGTGCTTTTGTTTGTCAATAGCGCTTTTAATTTCCGCGAGAGTCATGCCTGTCAACGATGTGGTTTCAGACACAGGTGTTCTCCCCAAAAATCTATCAACGATGGTATTAAGTGTTGTTTGTCTCACCATAAACATGTTAATATCTTTGAGAGTCATCGTAGATGTAGCCGGGACACCAAAGAAACTATTAGCGATGTAGGCATTGTGAGTGTGTTTGCCGATAAACTCACTGATTTCAGCGAGAGTCATTCCTGCCACAAGCGGGTTTCCAAAGAACCTACCAACAATGTCATTAGTGGGTTTTTGATCTTCTATTAGTTTAGAAATCTTGAGATAATTTGCCTTGATTTCTGAAGCAGTCATCATCCTTCCAGCTTCCTTGTTAGCGAAGAATGAATTCAACAAGTCTTTAATTTCAGCGAGAGTCATGCCAACCACAAGCGGGTTTCCAAAGAATTTATGTACGACATTTTTGCGAAAATTATTATAACCTCGTATAAGATCATTCAGCTCACGTTCGTTGGTAGCAATCGCGTCGGTGATCGTAGAAATAAGATTACCAGGTTTAAGTCGTCCACCGCTGGAATAAAGCGCAATAGAGTTTTCAGCGGCATCGCTCTGCCGTATCAAAATGTCATTCACGGATATATTACTGCTTTTCAATTTACCCTGTTTGTCTTGAAATACAACTATTTCGTTCGGGTCAACATTTACTAAATTTAACGTCTCAGCGATTTCATCTTCAATTATTTTTTTTACATCCTCGATAGAACCCGCAGATGTTTCCGCGGTGGGTTCCGACATTGACAGAGATTGTCCCCAAATATCAATCATTATTGTTAGCGTAACTTGTGTTTTCAATTTATTGATCCTTGTAATTTCCCACTCGTGTATTCGTTTACAACCAGATGAGGTGGTTTCCACGGAGATCCAAAGGATTTTAATGAAATCTCCGCGAGGATATTTAATACTTCACGGCCGCATATCGGTGGATCATTTAATTGTTGTGTTGGCAGCGTGGAATAAAAAATCGGAAACTTTTTGAGTTTCATTGAAGAATTTATATACCGCATAAACTCGCTTGGTGTAGCTAACCCATATGAATCGAAATAGACAATCCCACGTGGATCAATCGCGTATGCAACCCAGTGAGTTCCCGATCCGTTACTGTTATCAAGATTGATGATACCTGTTTCAACGTTATTTGGTTTTCTTGGTAACTGATCTCTCATAAAAACCCCTCTGAAGTTTTTTATCGCTAGTTTTTTAGCAGCATCAATTAAATCAAAATTGGACATAGGAACCATAGGTTCCTCAACAATTGGGTTGGAAATCGAAGATTTGTAAATCGAAGATTTTTCAATTAATAAACCGTTCCTGGTATTCTTCTTAGACCCGATCCGTTCACGGATTTCCCGCTGTACCATGAATACGGGGTTCCTGGTAGGTACAACCCCTTTCCCTTTTTTTTATATCCTTTCCCAGTTGCCTTTTTCAACGCCATCCCTGCCGCGGTACCAACGGCTCCCAACGCTGCCGCTTTCGCCACCGCTGGGGCAGCCGCTGCAATCAATGCTGGTATTGCGGCTAACAATGGAAATATACCACCTGATTTTATCATGTTCGCGACTGCGGCTTTTGAAAATTCTATTTGAACTCCTCGCTTATTTTTCATTGCATCATTAAAATGTTTTATTTGACGATCCGTTAATGATATTTTATGTGTACCGCCGGACATCTGCGCTGGTTTTAACGTTATTGTGGTTCCACATTCTTTAGCGGATTTTGATTTTAATTTCTTGACCTGACCATCAGTCAGCTTGACACTAACAACACTATATGTCATTTTATTGTAAAACACATTTATGCTTTCAATTGATCTAATTGGAAACTCTTCAAGTTTCATTTACAGATTTTCCACTGGTGCATCAACGATTCTCATTCGTCCGCCAGCCCCTTCTAACAACATTGATTTGTCGCTGAGAATAACAGCAACCGCTCTATAATCAACACCACCAGGATCTATACGAGCCCTAAAATGTATGTCAACAACGGATTGCCTTGTTAAATCAAGATGTTCCAGTGAAAAGTAATAAATTGGATACAAGTTCTTAAAATCGAGTTGCGATATTTGCAAACCGGTATCAACGTTTTGATCACGACCCATATATGACAGCATCCGATGATACACACGTGCTATTTGGTTGTTTCCGTAATTAAGCTGTATATCCTCAGATGGTTCTTGTTGTCCGTTTATTCTCAGTGAAACCTCACTTACCCCTAATCGATCAAATATCATATGACTGCATTCTTGGGAGCGTAATCGATTCCGATTCTGCAGCGCTATAAATATATGACGTGGAGCTGAAACGCCTTGTTTTGATGCCAAATGCCATGTAAATGTACCATCAACATCATCCTCTTTGGTATCAGTTGTTGTTGTTAGCCAACTTAGCAATGATTTGCCGCCTGTGTCCATAAATGAGAGTAGTCGCTCTTCTGTGGTAATTGATGGGGTCATTACTGGCATCCACAATGCTAATTTAGTTAAAACAACTTTACCATCAGCGGCACCAGTACGCCAAATTGCATCATTGTCATTGCCTTTTCGCACTAACGCGATTGTGTGTTTGGCTCCATAGATGACTTTTCTTACATTTCTGCAGAATCCAAATATATGATGGAGTGGAATCGCACATGAAAAATATCGCTGCTGTTCTTGCAATGCTAATTTTCGTGTTGCAAATCCTAAATTGAAATTATCATTAACGCCTCCAAGAATATCAAACGCAGCTCCTGGTCTAGCTCGACGTTCTGGATTAGTTGCTTCTCGTTGATTATCAACTGAAGTGTCTTGCGGTGTTAACACTTTAATGTATTGAAGGTGGTCAGCGTTATCAGAGGTATCCTTTGCAAACATCATAGATGGACCAGCCGATCTTGTATAATCATCGGAGTATCTTGCTAGTCCGATTATTGTTGTTGCAACATCAACCTCGCGGTCTATTGATTCAATTTCTTTTCCATCAATGAGATATCTTGCACTTTCAAATAACGCCATTATACCATTGTTGACGAAACCAACTCGGATATTTGGATCATTTGCATATGGTGGATCATTATGAGCAGCATCGTTTGTTACGAGTTTTCCTTCTACTTCGATAAATGCTTCACATGGCAAAAAGTATTTACTGGTATCTTGAACTTGAAGTTCAATTCGCGATCGTAGGTCGGGTTGTATTGCATGATAGGAATAGTATTGATAATCGCGGACGGAATCATCTTTGCGCACTGGGGCTTCCATATCTAACGCGGGATCAGCTGTTCGTTTAAACATTTATAACATTACTAGCGTTTTCAATTGGTGAATTGCAAAGCAATTTCATCTTTATAATCATCGTCGTTGAAAATTCTTCGAATTTCTTTTTTGTTTCAAACCACTTCCTGCTATCGCGTTCATGATAGCGCTATCTGTTACCGGTGAAGCTGTCAATTGTGACGAAGTCAATTGCGCTAGTTTTTCTTCCACTGCGTTATTTATTGCTTTGCTGATTTTTGCAGGCATCACTGTAGTTGATGGCAGCACTAATGACGAAGTCATTCCTGGTTTCACCACTGACGAAGTCATTCCTGGTTTCTTTCGCACCAATGATGCTATTTTATCTTTCGCGGCAGAAAATGCCTTTCCGGCAAGATTTCCAACGAAATTGATTCCCTTATCACGGATAGCATCAATGGCTTTCATTGATAATTGTTTAGCTAACGGCGCCACCTTGGGAGCCATTCTTGTAAATAACCCCGCAATGGTATTGCCGAAACCATCTCCGTAATATGCTCTATAAACAGGCAATCGTGAGTTCACCACGTAGACGCTTACTGGTTTATCATGATTGTAGTGTATAATCATCTTGTTATAAAACTAGTAGTTTTTCAATTAATGATCAATCGCTTACATCCATAAGATGTTCATCATAACGTAGGGCGTCTCTGTGATTTTCAACTAATTCAGCAATAAGTTCTCGATATACATCAATGTCCATGATACCGCCGGCAAATAATCGTCTACAGATATCAGCTGCTTCATTAATTACTTCCGGTGAATTATTTCCGGCTCGTTTCCCTCCGATGAGAACCTCTAACCGTGATATATCACTGAGAATGTTACCAGGGCATGTCACGGTAGAGTCAAAGACTCCAGCGTTGAAATCATTTGGATTTCTAATCGAATATCCTTTTCCGCTTGTTTTCTCAGTTGTACCAGTTTCATCATACTCTTCAATTCCCTTTCTAAATTCTTTATATCCCAATTCTCTTTTATTTAAACGGCCAACCCCCCTATTCGTTTTATACAACCAATCAGCCCATTCATCTCGGCTTATTCTACTGTTCTTATACTCGTCTTTTAAAAAGTCTTTTCTGGAATGAAAGCTTTGGGCGGCAAAATTACCAAAAATCTTATAATGTTCGGGTTTTATTAATTGAGGTCGTTTGATTTCTGCTATAGCTCCTTCGGTGAGTTTGTCTATAAAGGAAACACCTCTTGGGGTGACGACATCAACAGGTTGAGTTTCAGGCGCAGAATCATCAATATCAGCTAGTCGTTCATACTCGCGTTGAGTTTTTATATCACTGGATAGCTGTTGTATTCCTGCGCGTGTTTGTCCGTTCTCTGCTGCTATCTTTTCAAGCACACCAAGAACAGGCACTTCTCGTCGCTTGCCTTCCTTAGGAATATCTCCGTATATTGCTCGTTCGGTTGCTGTTTTCACATCTTTGGTCGCACTTGTTATCGGAGTAAACAGTTGTTCACTTGACACAGAAAAGTCAGTTTGCGCTTGTTGTCGTTGTTGAAGTTTCTCGCGAAGTCTGTCTCGAACCGGTATAAACTTTTTAATTGCTGCTAGCCGCTCTCGGGCTAATTTAGTTGTAAGCGATTCACCAACCATATATTGTTTGTGAACTAAATTTTCAAATGTAAAACTATCACAATTAAAAGCTTAGTTATTAAATAACTTAGTTATTAAATAATGTACCATCAAGCTAACGTATCCATCTTCGACAGGGTTAAACTGTACGACGCTATCCGCGAGTGTTTCAGAAATAACATCGCTGGGGGTTTCAGAATTGTAATATCTGAGAACGGCGATGAACAATTTGTGTTAACGACGCGGCAACAAGAACAACTACGTGAAAATGGAGGCGTCGCGGTGATTACTTGCTACTACAACCAGATCATCCATTATGCACATAACTGCATGGGCAAGTCCAGACTGCTGAGTATCCTTTCAGGAGAAAATCCCATGTAAGTGTTACAAAAAACGCTAAAAAAAAATAAATAAATTATTTACATTATTTACGAAAGCCTATTTTTTTTTTTTAGTAACACCCACGTGGTTAAGATACGGGTTTTTCCTCGTTTAACATTTTTCTAAGATCACGAACTTTAGAACCAATTTCAGCTCGTTTTTGATATTCTTGGCCGAGCTTTTGACGTATTGCTTCAACGGTGCTAAATAGCGTTATGAATACATTAATGTCGTTACCGTACAAACAAGCATTGATGGATTTTTGAATTCCTTTCACGAGCCTGTACATCCTAGGTAAAACATAACGACCCTTACTAGACTGATATTCAATATCTTCATATTCCGAGGTAATCCTGTCACAGTCGAGACTTTCAGATAATAATACCCCTTTATTATTTAAATTTGAGATTTCAGCAATTATAGCATTTACATCATTGATATCCATATTTTTATAGTATACTGTATCTCTAATTATTAAAAAAAAAATTGGGGTCCTTTTTGACCCGTTTTTTGAAGGACAGTACAATGCCGTATATATCTCCGCTCGAGTGTTGCGGCAGATTTTAGGCATACATAAATGGACAGCACAATGCCGTATATATCTCCGCTCGAGTGTTGCGGCAGATTTTTGGCATACACATACTTAATTAAGGATGGGATAGCGATGTCCCCAAAGCATACATCTCCGGCGGGAGGCCTAAGGTGACAAACATCATCTTAGACCGCCCAGAAGATATGCTTGGGAGGACATTCACAACCATATTCAATGAAACGATGATGGAATTTGTGATGTAATGATGTGGGCGTGGTAAACCAAACCAACATGGCAACCCATGAAATCGAATTCATGGTTGCATGAGTTGGAAAAAAACACCAACCCACGCTACCGAGAATGCGATAGCATGAGTTACAATGTTGGTTTGGCTGAGGGGGATCGCCCCTTCTCCCCCCCCCCCAATTAATAGAAAAAACATCTTCCGTTTCGCCATCAAATAATGTATCTGCTATGGGGACCGAACACGTAGTTGATAGATCTATGTTTACAAGACAAACACGATACCATTACACCACGGAATAGTCATACAGAATAAAGATTTTTTAATATATATATCTTCTGATATACTTAACAATAAGAGATTTTTAAAATAGACAATTTTATGCTGCAACAATGAGAAATATTTTAAACAAAATAATACAGTTGTTAAATAAAACAGCGTTTTTACTCTGTTATAATCCTCTAGATAAAATACATTCACAAAGAGCTGTATACAAGGAATTTTAACCACGCCCACCTACTTCAATGAATAGGAAACACTCGCGTTCCGGCTGAGCGAACATAGGTAATGTGCGTTAGATTATAAAGAATTTTTGTACTGAAAAGAACGAGTTAGCTGTCTGCTTTATACTGCTAGTCCACCCACCCCCACACATGAGATATGTAGATAAATAAAAATACAACTATTTAAATAATGCAGTTTTAGCCCACAAGCGACAATAAAAAGTTTTATTCTCTATCGAAACTCATATATTATATCTCCATTACAGTCACGTGGGCGCGCCTAGTCAAGTACAGGTAATATAGCAGGCGACAAATTCCTTTGACGTCATAATACAAGGGAACTTAGTAGGTAGAGTGTTTTGAGTGGTTGGATTTGTCCATGGGGATTTATCTCCCTTGAATCGTTTCAGGTGTATACGAATTTTATTTTATGACCATTTTTTTTAGACAGAGATGTTTTAATTAAATTTTGTGCAACAAATCGAATTGAAGGCATGCAAATGTCAAAGTATCTACTGGCTTCGTTTATCGAATGAAAGATTCTCTCCTCGCTGGTTTCTAAATCAAACGATTTAACTCCCCTAGGACGTTTTGCATATTTGCCTGTTCCACCTAATTTTGCATTCAGACTTTGTGAGACGGCTTGAAGATTCTCAAGACAATTATCAGTCTTCACGCCATTTATGTGATCAATCACAAATCCGTCTTCGATTAATCCGTTATGACATTCAAAAATAATTCTGTGACAAAGATATGTTTTATTTCTAGCACTAAACAACAAATAACCCATATTATTCAGATATCCAACCGGGTTTTTTAGTCTGCGGTGCCTGACAACACCATCACTGGAGGCTTCGTAATTAACAAGCACTGGATGAGGTCTGAAATCTTGGCTCATTTGTATAATAATACTATTTGTCTAATTTATTATAAACCTCTTGATATAATCTTGAGGGGTTTTGATGATTTTGTCCTTGATTTTATCAAGGACGGAGTCATTGATTCGTTTGTCATAATAGCGTTTTAGTTCCCTGTATCGTTTACCCCCACAAGCAAGACACAACTGCGATTTTCCTCTAACGCCCACCCCACATTGGAGGCATGGGAGAGGACCTTTTGAACCGTTTCTCACACTTTGCATATGATACCCACAGAATTCGCTTCTGCATGATTTGTTACACGGGGTTGTTGATCCAATCATAAGCCACTTGCAGTGATTCATTATACTATATTTTTCTATTTAAATACTTGTTTTAATTATAACATGGAGGAGTTCCAAAGATTATCGAAAATTAAGCCCTGGAAAAATACTAAATTCAATCTTGCTAGGGAGTTCCAAAGATTATCGAAAATTAAGCCCTGGAAAAATACTAAATTCAATCTTGCTAGGGAGTTCCAAAGATTATCGAAAATTAAGCCCTGGAAAAATACTAAATTCAATCTTGATAGAGTCTCTGATACACCAAAACGTCTAATCGGTGATAGAACTATACTCGGTAAAATCAGGGAGTGTTTTAATGAATTCTACCGAGACGGTGCAGCATACTGTTGGTCGACATTTCGAATTATTGATGAAGATGTCAATGTACCCATCATCGATGCTACTATGAACGATAAAAGAGCAGCTGAGATAATTTCACACCTTGGCGTAAAATCCAAAGGTGGAAATCCAAAGGATTTCAAGCAAAGCAATTCCCATGAGAAATCCAAAGGTGGAAATCCAAAGGTGGAAATCCAAAAGATTTCAAGCAAAGCAATTCCCAAACAAAGCAATTCCCAACAAAAGTATTTTTTCAGAATAAAATTCATTATCGAAGTCGAAGGCAAATGGATTATCAGGGATAAATTTGAACCAATCCTCAAGGATAAAAAAACTGTCATTATAAGTAGAGATTCCAAACCAGGAATTCTAACTGGAATTGACAAACCATACTACGAGAGATCTTATCCCGTAACAGCAATCGTTTATGGGATATATCCGTTAAATGATAAACCCGATATTGCAAAACTAGCTCCTATGAAATATTCACCATTGACTTCGTCAAGGCTCAATTGTGTAGCAACACGGGTAATGGAACACTTCACAAATGCATCCCGAGGAAATAAACTAACTGATCTGCGACGTAGGAAAATAACAGAATGGGAACTGACAGTGAAACAGCACGGTGCAAAGATTTCTGATATAGCTAAATTAGAGACATTATTAAAATTCCCAATATCAGTAACGACAATAACCGGGGAAGTATTACACGAACCGAAATATAGATTACAAGGAGCGCCAATACAAATTATTGATCATAACGAACACGCGTGGACACCTGCGGTAACAATATTTCCACGAAAACGAATCGTGAGATATATCCCCCCGGAATTTTCCGGGGATGTTTTCTATGAAGAGAAATTATTTGATGCTATTCATGCGTTGTGTAAAGAGGACCCTGTGTCAGTGTGGTTACTTAGCAGTGCTGGTTCCGAATCAGGATTCGATCAATTTGTAAGACCAAATGGTGAATTATATCGCGTTGAAGAATTAGATAACAGAATGAGAAAAATCGCTAATGATTTTTCACCAGAGAGTTTCCATGAAAAACTACTCACGGATAGTTTTA
Source organism: Unio pictorum (assembly GCA_030141615.1). Lineage (NCBI taxonomy): Eukaryota > Metazoa > Mollusca > Bivalvia > Unionida > Unionidae > Unio > Unio pictorum. The sequence continues at coordinate 3,887,081 of JARLTB010000128.1, read as the reverse complement.
CTATTTCTTCAGTGGTAGCTCACTTCGCAAGAGAAAAAAACTCCTGGCGTCCAACACGAAGTGATTTTCTCGAGGACGTTAAATTGAGTTGCATCGAATTTGGTCATGGAGGACTGTGGAATACAAAATACCATCGTGACGGTATGATTTCAATTGATATATCCGCGTGTTATCCTGGAAGTTTTCTCGGGTATGGAGAATGTAGTAACTATTTTAAACGATTTGGACACCCCACGCATGAAATGACTCGTGTTGCGATTAATGGACCATTACCTGATTTTGATTTAACCGGATTCGCTCGTGTGATATCATTTGAACTCGCTACAGGGTTACATCCGTGTAGTTATGTTTGGCTCGGTAGACACCTATCTGAAAAGGCCTGGATGCCAATAGTGTTACTACGATATATGATTGATTGTGGCATGCTGATATCGTTGATTGTTTCCGAAGCTATTATATGCTATCGAGCTCAGAAAGAAGTTTGGCTACCACAACCCGATCTAGATCGTATAATCAGCGAACTACGAAAACAGTGTCCAGATTTCAATGAAGAAGAAATCATAAATTGGTCTAAGAAGTTATTTGAAAGTAAAAAAGAACAAGCAAAGGATTTTGGACGAAGAATAATCGGTAAATTTACCCAGGGTGGAAGATACGACAATGCAAAATTTTCCTCGCGGTTGATCATAGACGTCGCTGAATACGATTTTCTTGTAACGGATTTAACGAAACAGGGAAAACTTGTATCCCGTAAGGATGCTTTTCTATCCAATGGTGAGAAATTGGGTACGGTTGTTACCTACTGTGATGGATATAATTCCCAGTACACACATTTGAGAAGTTCTATGCTAGCTTATGCTTCTATCAATTTATTTTCGATGATAAATAGATTTCCTAATACCGCGGTTAGAGTAGCTACTGATTCGATGTATATACACAATAAATACAAATCAGATGTAGCTAAATTCACATCCCAGGAGGAAGCGTGGGGATGTTGGAGATTTAAAAAGGAGACGCTACATGAGTATTGTGAATCGGCAGATGTTACCATGGATGAAAAGTACTTAAAATGTGATGAGATTCAATCAGAATTTTCTAATGCACCACCGGTATCTGATCCAATATGTAGATACAAGACAGTTTATTTAAACGGTTGTGGTGGGTCAGGAAAGACAACTCGTGCAATTGAATTATATCGTCGGAAAAATCCTACGGATTTCACAAACATGATTGTGTTAACACCGACTCACAGACTCGCCAGAGAGATGATACAGCGAGGGGTAAATGCCTGTACTTATCATAGTTTCTTTCGATGGAAAGGCGATGAATGGACCCCTGATCGAATGGGTGATAAATTCATTCCTGAAATCATAATTTGGGATGAAATATGCACGGTATCGTTGAGAGTATTACAAACATTTCTCGAGTGGTTGTTAAACAAAAACACAAAAGTCATCATGTGCGGTGATCACGGCCAACCACCACCATTTGTCGGTGGATCTCCACATGAATGGCTAAAGGGTTCTGTAGACTATTATGAAGAAATTAATACCGACCATAGATCACTTGATGAACAATTACGCGAGTTCAAAGCACTGATTAGATTACAACCGGATAAAATCCAATGCGAAATAGCGCGTGAAATAATTTCAGAAACTCCCATGAATGATTTCTGGGAAACGTGGAGACCAAATGATTTGATAGTAGCAAGTAGAAAAATAGTCAGAGACACACTTCAGATGAAGTTATTTGAAACGCATAAAGAAAAATTTGCAACACTTCCAGTACCGTTGTGTTATAGGCCTTCGGATACACGAAAGCAGAATATTGAAGTTGATATTCCAGGGAAGAGTGAAAAGCAGATTCTCGTGTTAAATGATATTGTGCTGGTTGATATCAGCGTCGTCGAAAATGCATTGCGTGCTAATAAATCCCCATGGACGCTAGGATACGCAGCGACGATACATTCTTCACAGGGATTAACTATATCAGATACAATTGTTTGGATGGTAGATAATCGCATCGAATGGTCGAATTTAGTCTATCTCGCAGTATCCAGAGTACGAAGAATAAATCAGCTTCGAAGAGTTGTCCTGACAGAGTCAGGCGATGATGAAATCATTTGTGGCGATGATGACACCACAATCAACGCCGACAACGTCAAGGATATAATCAGAAAAAAACTCTCTGGTTATAAACAACAGGATAAAAAAAATAATAGAAAATTTGACATTGATGCTGAATTAATAACTACGCTGAAGCAACAACAGAATAATCACTGCGCGAGTTGCAATTGTATAATGCGTTGGCAGTATTCGGATAAAGATCCTCGCCAATTTACCGTAGACAGAAAGAATAGCAGCATTGGTCATATCAAAGATAACGTTATGCTGACTTGTCTTGAGTGCAACAGACGCAGAGGTGCAAGCACAATGCCTCTGGCATCGGGTGCTAGTTAAGACCACGCGGTGGTAATTGAGTATCCTCGGGGATTACCTGTAGTTGTTGTCGAGTAAATCCTCGCTGAGTAGCAGTTGAATCCAGTTTATAGATTGCTGGTCTACCCGTAGATCGTGTTATAGTAGATATCTTGTGTGCAGTAACACTCCAAATAGGATCGGTAGCTCTTTTTTTACCACCCTCAAGCTCTCCTGGTTCGTATAAGTACCTTACAGTGACATTACTACCAAGAATTGGTTCTTTGAAATCTTTTTGTGAAATTCCTTGGATTTCCATTTTTGGTATAGACGCTTTCTTAATCGCGTTGACAGGTTTCATGTTAATTGTTCGAGTAATCTCGTTATTGAGCGCGGTAATCACAGCTGGTAATCTCTTAACCCATTCACGGGATCTTTTATCCTGAATAAACTCCTTCGCGTATTGATATCCAAATAACCGTTCAGCAAGAGTCCGATTAAATCGTTCAACAATTGCCTGATCGCGATGTAGTGCAGTATGTCCTTGTCTGATGGTGACATTGTGATGTTTCATCGCTGATAAAACAGCGCCTTGAAATTCCTTGCCAGGATCAACTTGTAACAGATTTGGCCAGCGTAGAGGGCCTCGTCGATAAATCTTTTCAAATGCAGAAGCAACTTCAGGTGATGATTTTGTTTTTAGCGGTTCTGCTTGTTTGTATCGACTAGCAACGTCAACTACGGTTAGCGCGTATTTGTAACCGTTGTCATGTGGTAAAAACAATAAATCAGCCTGATGAACTTCATTAGGGACAGTCACATCAAAATGCGAGAAATTGATTTGTTTAGGACGCGGTAGATAAATTTGCCATATAGCCTGTTTGGATAACCAATTAGCCGCAGTAGCCTTTTTCACTTTTGCGGCGTTGGCGAGTTTATTGATTGCAGCGTTACCCCTCCAGTATCCTCTTGGGGAATAATAAATTGATTCCATATTATTAATTACCAGCACCCATCATCAATTTGCCTTTCATAGCTGATTTTACCAACCACGAAGCCAACTTTTCTTTAAAAGATTTATCAGGAATAGCATTTAACGCATGAATTAATTTCACATCCGCGAGATGCCTGTTTTGCAGATTGCTGCTTTTATATGCAACATCATGAGCATGACACGCCTTATCAATAGCGTTTATCGGATACTCGCCGGATCGGGGTTGATTTTGATCATCAAGTCTGATATCTAATCGTGTTCCGGGACCACAGTAGCTATATCCTGGAAGGTGCTTTTCTCCCGGGTACTTTGCCCATGGGGTTCCAGGGAGCTTTGCCAAATTGGCTGCGATATCACCTCCTCGTTTTTTTTAAAACATCTCCGGATTGTAAAATCTTTGATTTTGTAGAAATAAATCTAAACTTTTTTATACCACATGTTGCACATCTACCAGTTAGTGCTGATCTGTTATTTTTAGTTGTAACCGTCGTCACATCATTTGTGCTAGTACGCGTTTTACACTTCACACAATATAGATCCATAATTTATGTATAGAGATATGAATATAATTGATTTTTCAGCGACTAAAATAAGAGAACCAGTTAAGCATCATGCAGCGCTACCAAACTCTATCCGTGCAATTATAATCGGGCCATCTGGATCCGGCAAGACTCAATTGTTGCTCAATTTAATAATGAGATGGATGAAGTGGGATAAGTTGTATTTAATTGCTCCTAGCGTAGATGATCAACGATGCTATGAAGTGTTAAAGGATTTTAACGAGAATGCATCAGAAATTAAAGGTGAGAATACCATTGATTTTATAACTGATATTGACGAGGCGCCATCCGTGGATGACCTTGATGGGAGCATTAACAATTTAGTCGTATACGACGATGTGATGTTAGACAATCAAAAAAACCCAGCTAGAATATTTTCCAGAGGCAGGCATAAAAACACTGACGTGATATATGTCACTCAACGATACACTCAGATTCCAAAAGTGATTAGAGACAACTGTAACTTACTGTGTGTATTTAACGGCGTTGATACTCATACGCTTCGAAATATTTGGCAGACATGGTGCTCTGATATGGACTTCAATCAATTTAAAAATTTCTTTAGTAACGCTCAGTCGACTCCGCACGGATTTATAACAATAAATTTACATGATCCTCGGACACGATATCGTATCGGACTCGATCAAATATTTGGTTGAACTCGTAAAAGAATTATTAACCCAGAACTGAAAGTTCCAGCAGCAGAGAGGGTGAATGACAACGACGTTGGCGTATATAAGGAAATCTTATTTTATCGAATAGACGCCATTTTTTTTACTATTTGGTGGAAGCCTCAGATTTCCGAATCGACGCTCGAAAAGTTGTGAGGTTCACCCTCTCTGCTGCTGCTCTACTTGCATATAATCTTGCAGCCGTGGGCTAAGTGTGGGATTCGTAATCCCATTGTATCTTTAGAGACTGTAAAGGTAAGTTACATTTCTGTCCTTTTTTCATTTGTACAATTTCATTCAGAGTGAAAATTTATGTTGTTGCTGAGTAATCTATATTCATCTTTCCGTTATCTCGTCATTGTGAATCATTTACGCCTTGTAGAATAAATTGCTGGTTTCTTTCTTTATTAAATGTGTGCGTTATTATGTTAATAATCCAGTATTTGGATTAAATACACGCGCACGTATTCATCATTTATTTGCTCATCCAAGTCATTAATCATTGTATTTATATCATCGTCAAAGGTGGTCTGTTGTTAATCCGAAAATTCCCACCCGGTTGTCTTATTATAAACGGAAAAAGCTACAATATGTAGATAATCCAGGTAGACGAATACGTAGTAATGAGAGAACTGAAATCGATCTAATTAACTAAAGATTATAACATAAAGAGACGGTTCTTGATGGTATATATGTGTATATATATATATATATATATATATATATATATATATATATATATATATATATATATATATATATATATATATATATATATATATATATCAATATATATATATATATATACACTTTGTAAAATTATATATATATATATATATATATATATATATATATATATATATATATATATATATATATATATATATATATACACTTTGTAAAATTGTATCAGATATAGTATATATTTTTACTGAAAACGTCATTGTATTTAGAAGTTTCCACGTGTCTTTATATGCATTCAGCTTGCTTTGCTTTCTTTTCTTACCTGTTTTGGATGGGCACCATTTTATCACTACAAATATTGAAAGTCACCGAGCTCGATAATATTCTTAATGAATATCCATGTTAGTTATAACGATTATATGAGACTATTCGTTGAATATACATTTTCAGTATACAGTCAAGATTTTCCTACTTGCGGTCGAATATTAATAATTTTGTCTTGACGGCCATGAAATGTTTAATGAAAATTGAGATATGCTGGATATTGTTTCCAGGTAAGTCACATCCTATATTATATGACAGGAGCTTCCTATTTCACATGATTCATGAAGTCATGATGGTCGAAGATCGCTTAAACGATACACATGAACGGCCATTGTATGACGATTGAATATCTATTACACGGTATTCATGAACGGCCTTTGAGTGAAGATTGTATATCTATTACACGCTACACGTGAACGGCCATTGTATGAAGATTGAATATATATATATATATATATATATATATATATATATATATATATATATATATATATATATATATATATATATATATATATATATATATAAATTATACGTGAATGGCCTTTGTATGAAGATTTAATATCGATTACACACTGCACATGAACGATTTCTGTGAAAATAAATTACCCTTAGATATGACCTGCCTCTGCGTGAAGCTGGCAAATCAACTGCAAGCTAAACATGAACGGCACTTGTGCGAAGAAAAAAAACGGATGCACACTACACATGTTCGGATTATGTGAGATAATCGTACATGTGTAATCGACTTTCAAGCGTCATTTCTTCATACATTTTATCAATAGGAAGTTTAATTATCACAATGATTAATATTTGTTGAACTAATAACGGATCACACCAAGAAGAAAGAGTAATTTATTTTAACGACTGTTTACAGATATGGTACACACAAGCAGGGTCCATGGAAGAAAAGTAGTTCGTTGCAAGTGTTACAAACAAATAACTCCTGGTCTTCTGCTTACTATGAGTTGTTTTCAACCAATCTAAATGCTTGTTACAAAGGCCAGGTTCGACCAATCTAAATGCTTGTTACAAAGGCCAGGTAAAATGAGATATGAGAAATATTATGCATCATTTGATGTGGACAGCTGTTTCGGCAGCAGGAAGAAAGAGCTATATCATGAAGGCAAATATTTCGGTTGATGTGGGTAACCGTTTCGGGAGTAGGTAGAAAGAGTTAGATCACGAAGGCAAATCTGTCGGCTGATTTGGGCAACCGTTTTGGGAGCAAGTAGTGAGAGTTATATCACGAAGACAAATCTTTCGGTTGATGTGGGTAACCGTTTCGGGAGTAGGTAGCAAGAGTTTGATCACGAAGGCAAATCTTCCGGTAGATGTGGGAAACCGTTTCGGGCGCAGGTAGTAAGAGTTTGTTCACGAAGAAACAATCTTTCGGTTGATGAGCGTAACCGTTTCGCAAGTAGGTAGAAC